>CAJHQP010001449.1:0-114935 GCA_905132765.1 Moricandia arvensis | reverse complement strand
CTACTTTCGAGGGACAATGTGAGAATGGTACCCTTCCAAGAAAAAATCTTAAAAGGGTCCACCCTTTTTAGAAAATTACCATTTAATCATTTTCTAACAATAATGCCATTATTGATTTAAAATAAATTAGAAAAGAAATAAAAGACAACATTTTACATTCAACGGCTCTCTTAGATATCAGATCTAATAATAAGTTCTTCATAGCATCAACAGCTCTCTCACTTTACCTTCAACGATCTCTCACATATTAGATTCTACAATTTGATTTATGTATGATTTTCGAGTATATCTAGTAAATTAAGTTAATTTATAGGTGGAAGGCGAACATGTTGTTTTAAGATCTATTATGATAAACAGTCTATTTTTTTAAGATCTATGATCAAAGGCCAATTATTTTCTTTAGGGTCGAAAAATGTCTTTCTCTTGCTGCTATGATTCACTATACCTTGTTTCCTTTCGAAAAATTAGTTTCGCGATGTGTACTGATGCAAATTTTGTATTATGCAGATAATGTTGCACTTAGTTACTGTTTTTGAAGAATGGAAGATGGATAATATTGGTTGGGAGTTCAATCCAACTAAGAAGGGAAATGCTTTCTTTGTAGTTGATGATATGAAATATGGGGATTTTCTCCACATGGTTTGCGAAGATCGCAATATGATTAATGAGATGAAAGCGGTCGAGTGTACTTATATGTTGCATAAACGTATATTGGAGTATATGCTTAGCAACACTCCTCCGATGTTCTTGAGTAACGACATACAACTTTCAAACTTTATCAAATTGTTCAAGACAGATGCTATGTGTCTTTATATCTCATTGACTGCAAAAAGGTAGTCTTGATGTGAATATAAATCAAAAGCGTGTTGTGAGAGAGAATGCTTCAGCGGATTATGGTAGTTTTGGAAATGTTCAGTACGAGACTACAAAGGCATCACTGCAAAGCCATCACTTGAGACTATGAAGCCATCACAGCTGCGGAAGAGTGAAACCATTAAGTCTGGTGAAATATTGTGGGAAGAAGGAACTAATAATGAAATTACGCAAGCTTTCAGTTATTGAAAAGTTTGATTTCAGCATCAAGAAATCTCGGAAGTCTGTATTTTACGCAAAGTGCTTTGTTCCTGGATGTTTCTGGAGGATACATGCTTCAACCATATCAAGATCATCTCCAGAATTCCTCGTTTGTAAATATATTGATCTTCGTACATGCTTTGTGGCCTATAGGTATTGTCGTCACCGACATGCAAATGCAAAATGTATTGGGAAGATGTATGTTGAGGAATTAAATGGTGGTAGTGATCTTAATGGAATCCGGCCTAAACATATAATGGACTGTATTAGGGCAATTTATCTATTTAACATTGGTTATACGAACGCGCATAGCGCCTTGGCATATGCACTAAATATGGTTAAAGGCACTTATGCCAGTGGCTATCAAGACTTGCCTTCGTGTCTATACAAAATAAAGCAGGCCAATCCAGGTACAATAACAAAGCTTGAACTTGATGCTAAAATGATGTTTATGTATTTGTTCATTGCTTTTGCTGCATGTATCAAAGGCTTTCCGTACATGGGAGGGTTATTGTTGTAGATAGAGCACATCTAAATCGTAAGTTTAGAGGTGTGATGTTAGTGGCTGCATGTCATGATGGAAATAGGGGTATATATTCTATAGATTTTGGGGTTGTAAAAGCAGAGGATGCGGCTTCCTGGGAATGGTTTTTTACTCAGTTTCGTGGTGTGAGAGGTGATGGTAAAGATTTGGCTTTCATCTCTGACTCGATGCCTAGCAATACCCAAGGCTCTTACAAATGTTTCCTTGAAGCTGATAAGGGCATATGTCTATATCACCTTGGAGAAAACATGTTCGGAAAATTCAAAAATAACCCACTGGTAGCTTTGGCGGAAAAGGCTGCTCTGTTATATCGACATGTGGATTTTGACGAGATTTTTGAAGTTATCAGGCATCAAAACAGTGGCCGATTCGATTATTTGCAAAATGCAGATATTAGAATATGAGCTCGTTCACATTTATTAAGAGACAAATATGATATCATGACAAGCAATTTTGCAGAATGTATTAATGTTGTGCTTAAGGAAGAAAGAGCGTTTCATATTGCCTATTTTGTGGATTCTTTTAGAAAGATGCTTTCAAGATGGTTTGCGGAAAGGTGAGAGAAAGCTGCCTCGTTGAAAACAAACTTCACAGAAGAAGCTAAACTCGTGCTGCATATGAGACACGCCAACATGAGTACATTAACTGTTCAATCCATTGATTAGAATCGTAGCTATGTTACTGGTGGAGAAATAAACTGTATGGTTGATCTAAAAAAGGTATGAAGACAAATCTTTAGTGTGGCTCATTTGTCTCAGTTTTGATTAATAGACTTTTCCTTTTTTCTGCAGAGGGGTTGTACTTGTAAGACAATATGATATCGATAAGATACCCATGTGAGCACGCAATTAAAGTAGCTCAATGTCGGAAAATTGATGAAGCTACCTTGGTGGATCCTGTTACACAAAGGGATACTTGGTAGCAGCTTACACAGAACCTATTAACCCTAAAAATGAATATTTGATCCCACCAGCCAATGTACTTAGTCAAGTGTGTCTGCCACCCGAAATAGAGTAACAACGTGGTAGACCGAAGTAGAGTTACTTATTTACAATTGAAAAATCCAAGCGATTCTAGCGTAAACTATTAAGAAAGAAGAACCAAACAACAAGTACGAGCAATCTAACTCCAGTGACAAAGAAGGTAATAACCATCTTCACGTAATACATCAACAAAGAATGTGGTCGTAGTCAAGCAACACCGTACTCCAATAAAACAAAAGCAAACCAATCTACCACAAAGAACGATATCAACTAATCAGTCATCAAGAAAGAAACCAAAATACTCGGCAAGATTACAGCACCGAGCACTCGATTCCCCATGGTGGGAAAATGACTTTTCTAGAGTAGCCCAACATCAGAACACCAACTAAGGGTGTGAAAAAAATTCAAAGAAGCCAACTCATGGTGGCTAAAAACCAAAACCAAAGAAGGTAATGCTTTCCCAGCGAAGACAATCAACAATGAAGAAGAAAGGCGGTACATGTGTACAAAATGCAACAAAGGCGGATATAATCGATCAACGTGCAAAGTAGAGACATTGTTGTTTGGGTGATAGATATGGATGTTCAGCTAATAAGTCACTTATTCAAGGGGAGTATTGGGTCAGTTTAGCGTTTATTTATCGGAGTATTGTTGTTTTTCATTGAAGCTCACTACGGTTATTTTGTTTTTTCGGCTTGGGTCTATAATCACTACTAATTTGATCTTTAGATTGGATGGATTTCATATGTACGATGATCGTTGCTTGCGAAATCGTGGGATTCTTAAATCTGACCAATAGATGCTGCTACCTTGCCATCTGTTTTCCGCGTTGCTTGCTAAATACATTATTGTCTTGCAATGTTTCTTTCAGGCCTGCCAGTGAGCCTAAGGTGCGAGGGACATTTTAATAGCTTAAATAGTTACAACATGATTTCCTTTAACTGCGTAATTTTATTTTTTTATTAAAAATTCATATAAATATATTAAATGTTAAAATATTTAAAATAAACTATTTTGAAAGAATTATACAATAAACTATTAAAATTGTTGGTTTGAAAAAAATATAATTTTAGGCTTGTGTAAAATTTATTTGGACCAAATAGTTACATAGTGTTTCTTAAGTTTACGTAGTTGTAAGGAGCAAGGAACATCATGTGATTGGCAGGGGAAATCATCAGCTCAAAACTTGGCCAACAGTTGCTGTTCACTTGCCTTCCATCTGTGGTTGATTGCGAAATCATTGTCACCTTGCTATTGTTTCTTTTGGTTTCCTTTCAGGTCTGACAGTGATCCTAAGGTGCGAGAGGGACTTTTTAAAAGCTTAAATAAAATTTCATTCATCTCAAGTGTGATTTAATTATTTTTTGAGCTTGGGCCAAGTGGTTGTAGTTCTCTTGTCGTCAGTCTATGTTTTCCTTGCGAAACACATTATTGCTTAACCATACTTTTCTGTGATTTTTGAGGCATGCCTTTCATATTAAGGTGCCAAAGGAACATTCTAAAAGCTGAACTAATTTTTCAAATTATCAACATTATGCTTAATCATACCTTTCAGTGTTTTTTTGAGGCATGTCTGTTATATTAAGGTGAAAAAGGACATTCTAAAAGCTAACTAATTTTCAAATTCTCAAGTGTTCTGATAATTTTAATTAATCCTGGCCAAAAGTGCGGTTCCCTTAACCGATAATTTTTTTTTTTTTAATAAATCAAAAGGCATATAAATATATCAAATAATTATTTTTTTGAATATATAGTAAACTATTAAAATTGTTGGTCTGTATAATATACCTTTTTCCTTGTATAATTTTTACTGAGACCAAATAGTCAGTTTAGAGTTTCTGAACTTGACCTAGTTGTACAGAGCAAGACAACAACATGTAATTGGCAGGGGAATCATCAGCTCAAAACTTGCCAGCGGTTGTTGTTTACTTGCCTTCAGTCTGCCATTTTCTTGTGAAATCATTATCCCTTTGCCATTGTTTCTTTTGGTTTCCTTTCAGGCATGCTAGTGAACCTTAGTGCGAGAGGAATTTTTAAAAGCTAAAATAATTTTTTTCAACATCTCACGCATAATTTTATTATTTTTTAGCTTGAGCCAAGAGGTTGCGGTTCCCTTCCCTCAGTCTATGTTTTTCTTGCGAAACACATTATTGTCTAGCCATATTATTTTGTGTTTTTGAGGCATGCTTGTCAGATTAAGGTGCCAAAGGACATTCTAAAAGCTAAACTAATTTTTCAAATTCTCGAGCGTCTTAATAATTTTTTTTGAGTTCTGGCCAAAAGTGATCTCTTTAAACCGGTAATTTCATTTTTTAAGAAAACAAAAGTCATATAAATAATTATTTTTTTGAATATACAATAAACTATTAAATTTTTTAGTTTGAATAAATATGATTATTGGATTGTATAAAATTTTATTTGGACCGAATAGTTACATAGTGTTTCATACGTTTACATAGGGTTTCATACATTTACCCTAGCTATACAGAGCAAGACAAACAACATGTGACTGGCAGGGGAATCATCAAGCTCAAAAGTTGCCAAAGGTTGCTGTACACTTGCCTTCAATCTGTTGATTTCTTGCATAATCATTAGTGCCTTGCCATTGGTTCTTTTGGTTTCCGTTTAGGCCTACCATTGAGCCTAAGGTGTGAGAGAACTTTTTAAAAGCTGAAATTATTTTTTTAATATTTCAAGCGTGAATTAATTATTTTTTTGAGCTTAGGCCAAGTGGTTGCGGTTCCCTTGCCATCAGTCAATATGTTCCTTGCGAAAACACATTATTGCCTACCATACTTTTTTCTCAGTTTTTTTAGGTCTGCCTATGAGATTAAGGTGCGAGAGAACTTTTAAAAGCTAATATATTTATAAAACTTTGTTAAACTCTTACCTTCATCATTGAAGAACTTCTTGAAACTTAGAAAACTTCTACTACTTTGGATAATAATTCAAAGAAATTCGGTAAACATAGGAAAATTTTAACGAATTTACATAGTATTTTACAGAAACGTAGTAAAGGTTGAGAAAACTACACATCAACATACAACTAATCTTCAATTGGTCATTCACGACCGTTCCAAAGGATGTTAAAGTAGAAGTACCAAGCTTCATATTGCCCGAAACAATGATCGCATTTCCACTGTGATCTTGATCCATCTATTAAGACAACAATCTCAAGTTCTTCCATTCTGGAGCACCAGCAATCATATGAGGTGTTAGGATCTATTATTTCGAGGATATATAGAAACATCTCAGCTTTATCTTAATCCAGTGTCCTGAGAGTGGCCAACTAGTGAACATGTGGGACATCCGAACATGAGTAAAAGCAAGATAGTTGTGAACCAATCCTCTAGCATCGATGCTAAATGCTAGGTTCATCATACCATCTACATATTTCGCCAAAGAGTATCCTCCCTCACCAGCAAGACGTGTTTTTTGCCATCCTTCATCAACTAGATGGAGCATGAAGAACTCATACATACCTCGCAAGTAGGTGGCCTCTAGATTACCCGCACGGTGGCACATAAGCATGAATGTTCTCACAACATTGGACTCGTGAAACCAGTGATTCATGAAAATGAGGTTGGCAGCTGTGTAGAAGTATTCCTCTCTACCAATTTCATTGAACCCCCTAAATGCTACTTTTGCACTCCCAAAGTCATGGACCCAGTGTGTTGCCACCTTTGAGAGAATCAGATGAAGAATCGCAAGAGGGAGAGAAGCCAAGTTGAAGTTCTCCATTTCTAGTCATAAAATGTGATGAAGAGATGCACAAAAACGGGACTTAGAGAAGAGATTAGAACGCTATTAAAGAATACATGAAAAGGTGTGTGATATAAGGATTTTGGAGAAGGTGATAAACATGTATTTAATGTTCTCAAATACAAGGGCAAGCTGTAAGTTCTCTTGACCGCGTGATATTAATATTCGATATGATGGACGCCTCGACAAGACACAGCTCTACAAGGCAAACAATTGTAAAATTTGGTGTGAATATAAAAATTTTAGATTCTATAATTTTATAAGGTTAATCTTAATAAGTTTTATTTATTTGGCGAGATAAATAATTATCTTTCCCACCTTCTCCATTAAAGTTTGATTTGATGGAAATACACAAGTTAGAACTTGCAACAGTCGCCTTTGACTTTCTCTCTTCCCTTTGCATGTCATTAAGCTCAAAACTGGCTAACCGATTAATTTTCTTTTTTTTAACAAAAGTCATATAAATGTATGAAATGTTAAAATATATAAAATAATTATTGCTTAGAATATACAATAAACTATTAAAATTGTTGATTTGTATAAATATAATTTTGGCTTGTAAAAAAATTATTGGGACCAAATCGTTACTTATATTTTCTTAAGTTTATCTAGTTGTACAGAGCAAGGCAATATCATGTAAGCCGGAGGGGAATCATCAGCCCAAAACTGCCAAAAGTTGATGTTTACTTGCTTTTAGTCTGCCAGTTGCTTGCGAATACATTATCTCCTTACCAATGTTTCTTTTGGTTTTCTTTCAGGTCTGCCAGTGACCCTAAAGTGAAAAGAACCTTTTAAAAGCTGAAATATTTTTTAATGTCTCAAGCCTAATTTAATTATTTTTTTAGCTTGGGCCAAGTGGTTGCGGATCCCTTGCTCTTAGTCTATGTTTTCCTTGCGAAAAACATATTGTCTTGCCATAATGTTTTGAGTTTTTAAGGTTTGCCTGGAGATTAAGGTGCCAAAGGACATTCTAAGAGTTTAAACTAATTTTTTAAATTCTCAAACGTTCTAATAAAGTTTTATGAGTCACAAAGGTAGTTTCCTTTAACCGTTTGTTTCCTTTTTTTTAAAAAAAGTCATATAAATATATTAAATGTTAAAATATATAAAATATTTTTTTAATATAAAATAATCTATTAAAATATTTGGTTTATATAAATAAAGTTGGCATGTATAAAATTTATTGGAGCCAAATAGTTATTTAGAGTTTCTTAAGTTTACCTAGTTGTACAGAGCAAGGCAACATCATGGGTCAAGTGATTGCATGTTCCCTTGCCCGAGTGAAGTTTTATGAGTTCTGGCTAAAGGTGGTTTTCTTTAACCGGTTATTTCTTTTTTTAAAGCAAAAGTCATATAAGTATATTAAATGTTAAAATATATAATAAAATTATTGCCTAAAATATACAATATACTATTAAAATTGTTGGTTTGTATAAATATAATTTTTGACTTGTATTAAATTCATTGTGATCAAATAGTTACTTAGAGTTTCTTAAGTTTATCTAGTTGTACAGAGCAATGCAACATCATGTACGCGGCAAGGGAATCTGAGCTCAAAACTGGCAAACAATTGATGTTTACTTGCTTTCAGTTTGCATGTTGCTTGTGAATACATTGTCGCCTTGCCCATGTTTCTTTTGGTTTCCTTTCAGACCTGCCAGTGACCCTAAGGTGCGAGAGAACATTTTAAAAGTTGAAATAATTTTTTCAACGTCTCAAGCGTAATTTAATTATTTTTGAGCTTGGGCCAAGTAGTTGCGGTTGCCTTGCACTCAATCTGTGTTTTCCTTACGAAACACATTATTACTTTGCCATAATTTTCTGAGTTTTTTTAAGGTCTGCCTGTGAGATTAAGGTGCCAAAGGACATTCTAAAAGCTTAAACTAACTTTTCAAATTCTCAAGCATCCTGATAAAGTTATTGTTGTTCAGTGTGTCTCTCTCATTTTCATAAAACCTATACACATCAATTTTTGCTGTGTTTCGAGAAATGAATTTGACATCATCATTTAAGTACTTCCAAATGTCTCTCATATTTTCATACTCAAGATAAGAATATGGGAGGTCATGATAAAATATTGACTTTGCTGCCAGCTGTCCGAAGACAATATGATCGTACTTACGCCTTGCAACTTTGCTTCACCATTGATATGCATGTTCCAGAGATTCGTTGGATATTGATTGCTTCTATTACGATGCCTTCTCACATTGGTTGTTCAATGCACATAGGAGCTCCATGCATATATATTCTTGCAATGATTGCATTTAGCTTTCTCCCCGCCATTGGATTTTCGAATCACAACAAAGTCGTCCCAAACATTTAACTATTGCCTAGTCTCATTCTAATTATCCATTTCTTCGTTATCAGATTCGTCATCAACATTAATCTATTCATCTTGAATTTTCTTCTTCTTTTGCAGCTGCCCTGAAACACTTTCTTCTTCCCATGGTCTTGAGTCAGCGTGGAACACTTTCTCCCTCCACGTATTGCAGCAGCAACATGTTGGTATTGCCTTCACTTGCATGTGAAGACGATCCAATTTCACCATCTATAGTAGACTGGAACATGGGTTCTTTTGAGCTTGAGACTCTCCATGTTCCAAAACTAGATTGTGTGCGAGGCTGAGTGGTTTGGATTGGTGAGGAATGATTTCAACATAACTATCATCTTCATCGCCAGCTACTTCAACCAGCCTTTTTCTTCTTTTGCTCTTCTGTGATCCATCAAAACTTCCAATCTCAGCAGCTGCGTTAAGAGCTCATATGAGTCTCCGAGACTCAAAGTCGACTGAATCCAAATTCTCAATGTCCACAGAGTTGAGATCCATCTCTCCTTTGTCACCTCTTGTTTCTGAAAAAAAAATCTGTGTTTATTTTTTCTCACGCTAAGTCGTTTGAGCTTGGTTTCCGTGAGTTTTAGGTTTGATATGTTAGGGTTATTTCATTTTATTTGTATTTTAATTACACTTTTTTTAAAATGATTTCCATATTTCAAAGACGAACGAATAAAACAGACTTATGCATTAAACATATCAATTTAAACGACAACCATCAAACATCAAACATATCAGTTCATGAGATACACAGTCAACTCACATACAAACTACAAGCATCAAACATATCAGTTCAAGCAATATCAGACAATACAATATCACCTGAATAGTTTATATCGATTTATACGATTCAGGTAGATTTAAACTATTTGAAATCGGTTAAGATCGGTTAAAATTGATCTAAATTAGTCTAAATATATTAATTTAAGCAATAATGTTAGTATATATCTAGTTGTCTATTTTTTTGTTTTTGCATATTTACTGTTGATAATTTATCACAATGATTTCATATTTCTCTTTAAAACTAAAATATTTCATATAAATGTCATAATAATAATAATAATAATAATTATAATAATAATAATAATAATAATAATAATAATAATAAATCAATAATTCGTTAACGCTTAGGCCCTGAATAATCCGCTTAGTCGTTAGTCCTTTATAAAACGCCTAGTTGCCGCCTAGTTACCGCCTAGTGATTTCTTGAACATTGATTTCAGACAATACGATCCAATATTAACTTGAAAGAAAGTTTCCTTCCTATGGATGTATCATTCTCCTCCTTGTTCACCATCATTCCACCAACCCAAGAATAAGTGATACACATGTAATGAAAAACAATTAAGAATCAGAGCAAGTGGAAGCTTTCTTGAAAACAAACAAGTTTAGAGCTTAACATAACAATCCAAACTTCACTAATCAGACCCAAGAATACATTATTATAGAGAAGAACAAGTTATTCACTAATTAAACCCAAGAATATATCTTAACAGAAGAGGTACTTGTGATTCAATCAAATTAATCAAAGAAAACAAAAAAAAACATGTACAGTACAACTATACGATCAATTAGATCAATCAAAACAAAATAGAACATCGTAGCATATCAGTTAGACTCATAAGACAACTATACGATCAAGGCTCATAACACTCATAATGTTTATCGAGTTGTTAGTAAAAAAGACCAAGTCATCATAGCATATCAGTTCACCCTACGAATATGATCAGTAACTTGGATTCACAACATTACAATCATAATAAGATTCTCATTATTACAAGAATTTTCAGTATTAAAAGCATCACAGTTACAATCATATAAGATTATTGCATCAAACACTCTTTCAGTTTTAATGACAATTTAAAGATTGTTACCTATACAACAACTAGCAACTAATGCTTAAAATAATCAAGTCCTCTTCAATAGAAAACATTTAATCAAATACACAATATACCAAGACTAGTCAAATGTTATCTACAGCTTAACAAAAAAAATTGGATACAGAAACAGAACAAGCCAAGATCAGTTCACGCAAGACATGATCAGAACAAGCACAAGCCATATAAAACTATCAGATCACGCACATGACAATTAATAACTTATTTTTACAAAAAAATACATAAAATCTTACACGGCAGAAGATGATCTTCTTGATGTGATCTTCGTTCCAGTTTCATCTTAAACAACCCCACATGTTTATCTTCATCGCCTATAGAAAATGTAATCAACACATATAGTTAGAGTCGAAAAAGACTCAATTGTTATTCATTACTCAAAATTAAAGAGAGAAAATGAGTTGTGTACCTGGTTTTGTCACATGCATGCAGTTCAAAGAAGAAAGGAAGAACCATTTGAGCTCGACTCGTCATCGTCGGACCTCCAAGAGTTTTGTCGGTGGAAGTCCTTATCACTAAAATTCATCGTTTCTCTCGGTGAATCTCCTCTGGTGCATAACGAAAACGAAGTGGAGAACGGAACCACCATCAAAGGTCGAACGTCATTGCTGGAGCTCTGCGGTTTTTCGGTTGAAGTCACCATCGAATCGCCTTCTAAATCTCTCTAGATTTTTTTTCAGGTAGAGAGTGAAGAGACGAAATGAGAGTCGAGGGTCCTTTCTTCCCGCATGAACGAATTCTACCCATCCCGCATAGAAGCAGTTTCACATGAGATTTTCCTGCGAGACCCACTAATTTTTGCTTTCTCCTCTCTGCAAATCGTTTTGTTATCGTTGGCTGTTAAAATTTGAGAAACTCAACGGTTGAAGTCAAGACACTCACCAGTTGAAATCGACTATGAATCCATTAGTTACCCCTTTCCCATATTCTTTGTATGTTATTCAATTTCCATTAATCCATGTAAAAAGAAAATCGATTAAATTGTGTGACATGTTTTGTGTTTTCTTGTGTCTTCTTTGATTTCAATTATGTTAATTGAGGTCGTCAATAAAATTGTCTCATTTAGAGTATATCTATTAAAGTCAAGAATCAACTGGGAATATTTGTAAAATTTGTTCCCTTATGTTACTTCTTTACTTGTAAATCATGTTTTGAAAAATTAGGTATTGTGTAGTTTAACTGATTTTCAAATTGTTTTGGATGAAAAAAAATTTGTCATTGGTTATTGAAGTTAATTGTGTTTTTGTAGGGTTCAAAGCTATGTATTTTTGGTGTATTTTTCATTTGTGATTGATATCTAGTGTTAAATTGTGTTAATTGTCTTTTATTTGTTTTTTTTTCATTTCGGGTTTGTGTAGAGATTGTTTCATTTCGGGTTTGTTGATTTAAGTCATGAATCAATTAAGTATTACTGAAAATCATGCTCTCTTTCTTATTTAGTTAGTTTTAAATTGTTTATTGTAGGAATGATGTGTTGTGCATTATCCTGATTGTCAAATTGATTCAAGGAAAACAAAATTGTCATTTGTTAATGATCAAGATTGTATTTACAAAATTGTCATTCTTATTAGTTTTTGTAGATATAATGTTTGAGATGCCTAAGCATCTATACGAAGAAGGTTTATATGCTAGGTTAAGAAGATTAACAGTACCTGCCGCATGACCCTTTCACAATATTGAAGAGAGAAATATTAGAAGAATACGAGGAAGTGAGGAGAGATTCAGTATTCACACATGTTATTGTTCCACGCGGAAATGGGCTGAAGTTATCTGGGAAGTTGGTAAATGGCTTCTTGTGTAAGGGGTTGATTACCTCCATGATGCATGAGAAGTGATTTACTTTTGTGAGGAGGCCTCTGCGGTTTTCGTTGCAAGATTATCATGTTGTTACTAGCCCAAAGTCAAGAAGGATTATCTTGTTCTCACTAGCTTCATAGTTAAGTAGGGAAGAAATAATAAATAAGTAAAATGACAAGATGATTTTGGTTATTGAGTAATTTATTGAAGAGATGTGGATTACATCCGTCGAGCATAACTCATCAAATAAATTGAACTCAGTCCAATTGACTATGAGGCGGTCAAAAAAGATATGCCGACTTGGAGAAAAAGGACAGAAGTCAGCTATAAATAAAGAAGGCTTGATTCGAAGAAAAGATATTCACAATCACACAAAAATCCACACAAGAATTAGGATGTACATAGCTTTATCGTTCCTGCGAAGTTCTTAGCTTTTATGAGTTCATTGTCTATTCTCTTATAATCAAAACTTTGATCTCTCAATAAGCGTCTTCCAATTAACTCACCATTGAATTAGGATCTACTTCAGGTTTGTGCCAAAGTAAGATTAAACAACTGGCGCCATAGGTGGAGAGTTAGAAACTCAAACCGGCACAGGCATTACTCTGGCGATTATGGATCTCACTGTCGTGATGACCATGATGCAAAACATGATGAAGCATTCTGACACATCATACAAAAGAAACTAACAAAAGCCTAGATTCCTTAGCCGCATCTTGCACATAACCTGCTATAGAAAATCAAGAAACTGAAGCTCACATGAGACAATTGTTCCAAACAACAATACCTAAAGTGGGCCCTAAAGCTAAATCATCTCAAGGCGACAAGGCAAAAACTAGAGAAATCAACATTTTGGGAACTCGATAAAATATATCTTATCAAATTTTATCTCTTGAGATAGAACGTGTTCTTGCAGCAATGCAACATAGACCCCTTTAAAAAGATCACCGACTTTTGGGTCCAATGTTGGACAAGCTATAGGTCATGTCTTCCCCAGGTGAATCTGATTCTAGCAATCATATGACCACGTTCAACATAGCGATGGGACGAATACACTTTACCGTTGAGGAGAAAGATGTGGGATACTGACAGTTGTATGTGTAAAGCCTTGATTGACCGTCTTTGACATAGTTTGCAAGGTTCACAGATAAATCTGTTGATATTTTCCATTATTTTTCTACCAAAATTCTCAAATACTAGTCGATGTTCATCCAACATGGAGTTTTAACCACTGATCTATGTAAAATTTCGCAGACTTCAAAAGAAGGGCTCGAGAGTTTCATGGAACCATTCAAAGGGATGGTCTTCAAAGTGCATGTTATGGACCCCAAAACAGTGGAGGTTCTACGCAACATACTCAGGATACACTCACTCTTCAAAGCAAATATGTACACTAACAACTACAGCTCGTTGGAGGATGCTCCATCGCGCCAACTACTTCATCACTATGGAGGAAGATAAGCACACCTATATGATTAAGTACAACTTGTTGAACAAAAAAGTGGCAGATGCTTACCAAGAACCTTGACAAAATTCAACTTACGATAAGTAGGTTAAGAAGAAGTCAACTACTTACTTTGTTGCCGAGCCAATTGATTTAGTTGCATTCGCAGCAGGCAGACCATGTAACATTTGGGATGGGCATATAGAAGGATCGGTTCCTAAGATTTAAGACGAGAATAAGTATTGAAATATCACAAAACGGGGCATGACACCAAGAGTGCAATAAACTCGTTGATTCTCTCTTAATGGCATTCAACAAGGGAGCAATAAATAATCCTCTAAAATAGAAGACTGTCAAGAGTAAGAATAATTTGACTAAAAAACGGGAAAATCTCGGTAGAAAAACCCAGGACTGATCTCAAGTCGATCTTCCAAAACAGCAGGATGCATATGTCCCACCTCGACAATAGGACAGTCCTGAAACAGATGAAGAAAGGCCATGAGTAACATGTCCCATCAATATTGTTATGGCTGGAACGTATACCTCGTCTAGTGAAGGATCAAAGTCAGATTGAAAACAACTCATCATCATCCATTGACCAGTGTGACCTGCAAACAAATCTCACTAATCCCAAGGCCAGTCGACTCAACGCCAATGATCTTTGCCAAAAAAATCAGTAGCATGAACGCTTGAGACCATTATATCAGTCAACTCGGTATCAGCGATTTTCACCGAAAGATCGACACAAACAATTGAAATCACCCTAAATCAGAATATTTTTGGGAGTAGCTTAATCGCTCAAAACTTGAACACTTGAGAGAGAAACTTATCCGCAACCAGAAAGACAGCAGTGAACATCTTGACGATTTTTGCAGAATAAATGTAATCATTGGAGGATCATCACCACACAAAGGTTATCTCTGGTCAGTAAAAGAACACCAACAGAAAGCAATAATAGGGAGACACTGGCCGGTCAAAACAGAAAAATAACCTCCAAGTCATATTCTTCAGAACGGACGCTTCGACATTGACACACTGCATAATTATCCATTAATGTTAGAGATTCAAATCAGCAATTATGTGGTCATCTGTGTTCTTATCGGGAAGTCCAGTCAACGTAATGTTCAAAGAGATATTGATCAAAATGAAAGTCGACCTGCAAGATCTCAAACATTCATCATGATCATTTACTTGCTTCAATGGAATGCAACTGAACATTTCAATACCATCAGATTCAATGTGTTCGTCGGTGGAGTAATAAACTCCTTAAGTTCTACATTATTGGCACGCCGGAACCATCGAATGCAATCCCTTCGATGAAAATAATGGACATAGATTTATGGTTACTTAGGATTGTATGAATAATGCTAAATAGAAAGATTTATGGTTACTTAGGATTGTTGGAATAATGGTAAATAGAAAGAGTTGTGGACATAGTAGAAGCAAAATGAGTTTTCTTAATTCTTTTTCTTTTCAGAAAACGTTTGAATTTGAAAAATAATACATAAAAATTTAGATAAAACATTCATTCACACAAATGTCAGCTAACTTATTTTTATAGTATAAGAATATGATAGATGGGGTATTTATAAAATATAAATAAAATAAAATAAGAAATTATTAAAGAAAGTAGTTAATGTTCGAGATGTTTTTTCTAGAAAAAATATTTCATCCGTTTCATTTTAATTGTCTTTTTAGGTTTGTGCATGTAAACTAAGAAAATATTTAATTACATATTTTTTAGATAAAAACACAAATATCTATATATTTAATCATATTTCAACCAATAAAAAATAGAATAACATAAAAATTTAATGAATTTTGTATTGAAATTATTAAATAATTTTTAATTTAAAACAAAAAAAATTATAACAATAATTAAATTGAAACGGATGTACTAATAGTGTATGAGAAAAATAAAAGGACTGGGTTAAATTTTTAGTTTCGACTTTTGCCTCTGTCTTTATGTTTAAGACACAACTCATTTGCTACATTTATTACGCTTTTCACTGCAAAATCTAACACGCACTCTCTTTGTGGTCCTCACCACATTTCTTTTAATCGATTCACACCTAACCTAACCATGGTTAAAACATCAACCTTTCCATTGTGATTTAAATATCCCCAAATTCAACCTTTATTTTATTGAATTTCCTTATTTATAAACATTAGTTTAGGGATACGTTATCAGAAAAAATAAAATTCATTAATTTATTATTTGTCCTTTTTAATTTCTTTATTTGCTTCAGCAACATTCGTCACTCTCTTCATGTCATTTTCTTATTTTCCTAATAAAAACGAATAAAGTTGAGTAAAAATTACAATATAATAATAAATAATACTACGAAATCTCCAAAAGCTCAAGAGCCTTTTAACTTATCTTTTTCTCTTCTCCACAAAACTCATATTCCATACCCTCTCAAGTCTCCAGCTTAAAACCCAAACCCTAAGTTTCTTTCTTTTTTTTCCATTTTCTTGGATCATTATTGATGTGTTAAGCTGTGATGGATATGACGACTGATATAACAGCTCCTCCTAAATCACCAGAACCAGAACCCGAAACTCCGAACCGGATCCAACCGGCCAAACCGATTTCCTTCAGCAACGGAATCATAAAACGCCACCACCATCCTCCCCTCCTCTTTACTTACAAAGAATGTCTCAAAAACCACGCGGCAGCTTTAGGCAGCCACGCGCTAGACGGTTGCGGCGAATTCATGCCGTCTCCTACGTCAATCTCCACCGATCCAACTTCCCTCAAATGTGCAGCTTGTGGTTGCCACCGTAACTTCCACCGCCGAGAACCAGAAAACGGTTCCTCAATCCCTCCGCCTCCTTCCTCCGTCAGCGCAATTGAGTATCAGCCTCACCACCGTCACCATCCACCACCACCACCACCGCCACAAGCAGCTCCTCGTAGCCCTACCTCAGCTTCTCCGCCGCCAATTTCCTCCTCTTACATGCTCTTATCTCTCTCCGGGACTAATAACAACAACTTAGCCTTTTCCGGCAACAACATCCACCAAACCGGATCTCGTAAGCGGTTCCGAACGAAGTTCAGCCAGTTTCAGAAAGACAAGATGCACGAGTTCGCCGACCGTGTCGGGTGGAAGATGCAGAAACGCGACGAAGACGAGGTCCGAGATTTCTGCCGCCAGGTCGGAGTTGACAAAAGCGTTCTCAAAGTCTGGATGCACAACAACAAAAACACCTTCAACCGCCCTGATATCCCGTTCTCCGTCGCCGGAGCCCCCGAGATCCAGAAATTGGATAACAGCGCTGGTGGAATCCACGCTCCCGGTGAAAATAACAGCAACAATAATAACGGAGACAAGGAGCTTCACCACGGTGTAAGTAGCGGCGGAGGTGGGTTTGATAGTGACAGTGGTGGCGGTGGAGCTCACGGAGGTAACTTAAACGGATCGTCGTCGTCGTGATGAGAGTCAGATTCAATAAAGAAGCTTAAGCTTTGTAGCTTTAGAGTAAGCAACTCGTATTATCATTCTTAATAACTTCTATTTATGGAGTATTAATTAAAACCTTTAGCTGTGTTTGTTTTGTAGCTTAATTTTCAGTTTTACTTCAATGTACTTTACCACGACGTTTATCTCGCTTGTTGAGGGATAATACTTTTGACATTGCGAATTAATTCTAGACTAAATCTTGTGGTGCAAACTAAATCCTGCTTCCAATAAATGAACCATGAAATGCTATTTTAGTTCTAATAAAGAGATAATTGGTCAATACACCCCAAATAGGGATCTATACTAGTCACTTGCCCATGATGGGACTGATTTATTTTGTCTGACCAAATTGCCCTTCTTTCTCTCTCTCCTTCCTTCCTGCATTTACATGTGGGTGTGTCAGTTTTTTTTTTTTTTTCGTTATCAATGCTCTTCTCTCCTCTTATCATTTTCAAAATGAATTACATGCAAAATAAATATGTTAAATATTTTTGAGTTCACTTTGATTCTTAAAAAATAATTTTAAATATGTTATTAGAGAAGGACATACAATTAAATTACATCAATTTTTTGATGATATCAATTTTCTGGGTTTTAGATTCGACGTCGTGTTAGCGGTTAACAAATATTGTAGACGTTAACAGAAGTGTTAGTTGTTAACAATTATTTTTACGCTTCGCGTTAATAAATGTGTTCGCTGTTAACAAATATTGTAGACGTTAACAGAAGTGTTAACTGTTAACAATTATTTTTACGCTTCGCAGAAATAAATGTGTTGGCTGTTAACAAATATTGTAGACGTTAACAGAAGTGTTATATGTTAACAAATGCTTTTACGCTTCGTGTTAATGAGAGGAAAGAGAAAGGGCATTCTCGGTATTTTCTTGCCAAATGGTTGTGTCAGTGTCCTTCATGTCCAATCAATGGTACTTTGCTAATTTGAGCTTCAAATATGGGTAGTTCACTAAATCACTCTCTAATAAATCACTATCTTCAAATTAATTATCACCTGTTTCTTAGAAAATGTCCTTTTAACTACTACTTCCGTTTGAAATTAATTGTCGTTGTAGGGTAAATTTTTCGTTTCAAAAATAAGTGTCGTTTTATAATTTCAATACAAAATTTAATGATTTTATATATCATTTTATTTTTTAATTGGTTAAAATGTGGTTAGGTCTATAGGTAATGGTGTATTTATTTTGAAAATATGTAAAATTAAATGTTTTCTTAATCTATGTGCAAAAATCTAAAATGACAACTAAAATGAAAGAGAGAGTATTTTTTATATACAAAACATCATTTTCGAATTTCAGTGCAAATAATACTTATTTTCAGTTCAATATTAATTGTAGATTGCACTGAATTTATAAATAATCTTAAATATATCAAATATTGTTGGTTAAATATATGTAATTAATACATTTCAATCATTTTTTTATTTTGACTGGAAAATGTTAAAGTAACACTTTTATGAAATGTTAAAGTAACACTTTTATGAAATGGAGGGAATCAAAAGCAAGTGATTTATTACTGAAATGCATTTGGTTTCTTATCTTTAAGAGTACTTTTTCTTAATTTTATAACCAAACTACAATGTATGTGTACTTTTTCTTTCTTATTTCTAATTTATTTTTATATTATAAGGTTATATGATACGTCATTTAGCATTCTATTTCAAAGTACTAGCCATCATTTTGATTAATAATATTTTGTTCCCATCAGTTTCCTCTTTAATATATGTCCTTGTCATGTATTCTTTCTGATAACCCATTTTAGTATGTATACTTAGTTTTAATTACTCAGTTTCAGGAACAAACAAGCACATATCTTTTCACTTAGAGAAAATTACTACAATGCATACTATAGTTAGGCATAACTATTATTATATCACATTGTGGCGTGGAATATTATATAAATAGTTGGGCAATATCTAATTAGGAGGTTAAGCGTGATACTCACACTAATCATTGAGTAGATTGAATAGTTTAAGAATAACTTTCCATTTGAGGAAACGTAGGGATGAGTATTGAAATGTCGGCTTTCACAATAAAAGAATAAACTATAATTGAGATTAAGATATGGTATCTCCATACGGGCTGTTACAATACTTTAAGCAATTAAACTATAGAAATAATTATTACTTTAATATATTTTGTCAAGTCACATATATCTTTCCGTATTGTTGGTAGGGTCAAAATACAGAAGCTGAGGTTATGGCCCTAACTGCCATATACCATGTGCACCGTTTATTAATTATATCTTTATTTTCGTAACGTAATAATTTAGCCACCAATGCACATTTTCAAAACAAAACGATATAACTAGCCATAAAAATCATAATTCTAACCTTTTCACTTTTTGAGAAACAAAACGAGAAGGAAGACCTTTCAATTATTTTCTTCTCACTATTACTTTGTTCCTTTTTGTTAACTAAGAGTATTCGGCAGATCAAAATCCAACTGACTAATCTTTTAGGAGAATGATAAACATGTCTGATTATTTTACATGAGAGTTAGAAGCTACGGTACTTAACCGTACAAGGAATTAGTAATTTCTCAAGAGAATTGATTTTGACCTGAATTAACAGAACAACTCTTAATCCAAAAAAACCACTACATCATCACAGTGTAGTTTTTATATTGTTTTTTTGTCAAAAGAAAAAATATATTTAGAAATTAATATAGATTTTGAACTACAAAATCAATAACCTTCAGAATTATATAGTTATAATTTAAAATCAAGGCTGTTTCTGAGAGTTTAAGAAATAAAAATTTTACTATAAATTTTGATAATTGTTTTGAAAAACTTAAAACCTATAAAAACTATGCATACTAATATTTACAACTTGAAAACTAAAACTAATGATTTATTGATTAATGTTCAAACCGGTTTTGAGTATGATGCATACAAATAACAAGATAAAATGTTGTAAATTTTGTTTTATGTTTTTTTGTACACGTATGTTGTTTGTTTCATGAACGTATATATCCTAATAAAGAAAAGGTAGATCTAAATTATTTTGTACATTTAAAAAGTAATAAGCAGTTTTATCTTGGAAATTTGTTATCTAACAATACTAAAAGTTTAATAAGTTGAATGGAGAAAGTGTCACATTTAAAAAAAAAAAATTCAGTCAATCAAAACATTTAAAATTAAAAGAACGTCATTTTATCTTATCTTTAATAAAACCATGAAAAAAAGAGTCACCATAAAAATAATTTTATAACAATTAAGTACGGTTCTTTGTCTATGATAGATATAATCCAGTAGACTTGAAAAGAAATGGCCTACCATGGTTCGTCATAAATGTCTAGATGACTAGATCTTCAAATTTAAATGTCGCTGGTGGACAACCATTACTCATCTTGATTATATATAGTGGTGTCAACAGATATTTTCCATAATAACTATTATATAACATCATCAGATATTCACCTAATTATAATATTGTATTAGACTTTTTAAAATTGAAAGTTACAAATTTATTTCTTTTTGTATTGATAGTCCAAAATATAGTTACCTGCATACTATGACTTATTGATTTATTGTTAACCATATAATTTAAACTAATTAAACAAGACAATAATTCAATTTTTATCCAAAAAAATGTTCATACACTATTCAAACTTACGCTGTTACTATCATCTAGGAAAGTTTTAAACTTCATAATTTGAGAGGTTTTGAAAACTTATTTTTGATAAAATTAAATTTTTGTTTGATTTTAAAATTGTTTGGTTAATAATAAACCAATTAAACCATCATCTATGTGTAATTAAATTCTAAATTATTAATTAGGAGAAAATAGATTTAAAACTATCAATTTGGAAAGAAATAAATTAATAACTTATAATTTGGAGAGATATGACACGAAATAATAGTTTGATATATATCTAATGTTATACTCTCTCCGTTTCTCTTATATAAGATGTTTTCGTTGAATGCACGGAGATTAAGATATCTACATTCTTTTTAAAAGTACTTTGAATGATATTTTTTTAAAATCATTCAACCAATTATAAAAAAAAAATTGGATAATTTTATTAGTTAAACAGTTTTCAATAAAGTTAAAGTTAACCTTAAAACTTCAAAACATACCTTAAAATCTCAAAATATCTTATATTTTGAAACAATATAAACCTTCTAAAACATCTTATAAAAATACGAAGGGAGTATGATAGTTTTTATGGGAAATAACGCTTTATCCCTATATAATGCACCAACTTTCATGGAAGTTTTTTTTTCTGAGCTGACCAATTTCATGGAAGTTGATTATAATAAAACTATACGATTAGGTATTATGGTTTTCTATTATTAAATGGTTGTTATTTATATATAGTAAGGTTGTGATTTACCTTTCATGTGCACCTAACCGGAAATTACCTATTTACCTTATACATCAAACTATTTTCATGTTTTTTTATTTTATTTTGAGATTCTTGCCAAATTCAGGTGATAATAACCAACACTCATGATTAGAAGACACACATAATTATTTAATTAATAAAGTTGACACCAACTAAATGGGTGACATTAAAGAGATTACATACCAAGAAGTAAAGTTCTGTAATACCTTTCAACCAAAAAGTACAAACACTACATAAATTAAGCAAAATGAAAAAGCTTTTGTAACAATGCAAACATTATGATGGATTGGTAACTAAATGCTACTTCCTCTGTTTTTTTTAATATATGTTTATTTTTTTTTACACATACTAAGAAAATGTGTTGAATTTAATAATAATGTATTGTTTTGTGATTATCAATTTACAATAACTTTAGACCAATAAAAATATATATCTTTTTGAAATATTTCTGAATAAAACATAATAGAGAGTGTAATGATTACAATGCAATGGTCACAAATATTCTTGCGTAAAAAATCTTTTAGTTGTTGATACTAATGTATTTGGTAATAATTTCATTACAAATGGTGATGATACAAAGAGTAATAATATCACAACTATTAACTAACTAAATTGTCTCAGTTTATAAGAAATATATTGTCATAAAACATCATAAAAATATCAAAAACATTTAGTAACCAGGATAACATCTCAAAATATATTTTCTGATGAATTAGTTAAAAAGGTTAATTTATTTTCTGTAGAATGATATTTTCAATACAATATAATAAAAATAATAAAACATAAATAATAATAAATACATCTGATTTCTAATTAGTTACAAATAATTTTACTCTCAAAAGTTGCAAAAATATGCTTATTTTCTGTAGTATATGTTTTATAGTTACGCCCAAGTAAAACATTATCTCGTCATTTCTTTTTGACACGGTTATTTCTGTTTCACTACTATTCAAAGACTAGTTATGTTGAAATATCCAAATAATTGAACAAAATGAATAAATCATACATTAGTGTCCAAGCTGTATATATATACATATGTATGATGTATCTATAAAGAGGATTTCAAGGCATCTCCAATAGTACATTAAAATGAGAGAAAACTTTAAAGAATGAGAAAAATCTCTTTTCCATGATACATCATTTTGAGGTAACAAATGAGGATGTGCATGAAAAAATAGTTTTTCCAACCCTTGCTATTTGTACCGTGTCTTTTTCATCCGTGATGTTAAAATTTTGTATTTAGATAATAATCTATGAAGTTTCCACAAGATTTTATTTTATGCATAAACAATAATTTTACAGAAAAGATGTATTTTAAAACTTTTATTTAATATATATAAAATGATTAAACTTTAAAACATAATTAAAAATTAAAAATTAGTCTAACACTTAAATATAAAACCTACCAACAATGATTATATATAACAAAAAAACACAAATAATAACATTAAAATACATAAATAACACAAACTGAAAAACAAAAACAAATTGTTTAAATAGAGTAATAGTACTTCTAAAATAAAACTTTATTAATGCTTTGTATGTGGTTACGTAATCTTGTTGATGTAATAAATATGTTATTCTAATAAATTTAAAGTTTAGTTCAATTTTTTAGATACTTGAACGGAATTTTAAATATCATCAAATAAAAAGTATTATTAGAAATAAATAACAAGTTAAGAAATGATTTTTTTAATAACTGGATGAAAAATGAGGAAAATGATGGACAAAACTTAAATTCATTTTAAGACTTTAACCTGTGTTCGAGTATATATTTTGTATATGTGTGGCTAGTTTTATATGCACACTTATACATAGCCCTAAGCATTGTCTATATATATAGGAAACAAAAATATGATTGATACAGGTTGAATAAAATGAACACAACAGAACGTTGTACCCGTTCTAAAGAGATTAAAAATAATTAACAGTATCATTATGACAATTATGAGGATCAATAGTTTTCTTTTGAAATTACCGTAATAGTAAAAATCTGGCTGAAAATAGTTTGAACGATATAGACATGAGTGACAAATAAAAGCCCATAGTTTCTACTCAAGTTCAGCACAAAATAGGTTAGGTTTTTCCATTAAAATATTTCTAAGCGAAACTTAATTTTGCTATTGAACCAACAGCCCCATGCACTTTCCTTGCTAGGTCTAAGTAGGCCTGGGCACATAGCAGATAACCTGAAAATTCGAAGTATCTGAGATTAGATCCATCCCAAATAAAAATTTATGTTTACGATTAGTTTTTTTTTTGTTAAAGGGTTTTTATTAAATTTATAAATACCGAGTACAAGGAGCAAGCAAACACCCAAGTGACAAATTACAAGATAGAAGGAAGGATCAGACAACTGATATCAAGAAGAACAAATGAAAGGAAAAGTGACTCATTATAGAGGATCAAACCAAAAGGTTGCTAGTCTTGGACTCATGGGAAAACCCAAGGAGGTCAACGCTGAGCACTTCTTCCGGAGAGAGGAGACAATGAAACGAGAGACTCTGATGGGAGACATAGTTAAGCCGTCATGTAACCTTCTTTTCCTCTCACGCCAAAGCTCATATATAGAAGCCTGCTAGAGTTGGAGAATCGTAAGCTTGACCCACTTATCTGCATTGGCATTAGGTAGCCAAGAAAGGATGTCTGTCCAAACTAGCGGTACCAGCGGTAACCGGAACCTCACCAATAAAGATTTCCAAATAATAGTTGAGAAGGAGCATTCAAAGAAGAGATGGTCCCTGGATTCTCCTTCCTCGCCACATAACAAACAAATAGTTACCGCTTCTGCATCCCAACTGTGAATCCGATCAATGGTAGGGTTCCTATTAAGAACAAACAGCCAGGTAATTGTAGCATGCCTTGGAATGATAGCCTTGTGCCAAACTAAGGGAGCCCAGGCCTTTATGGGTTTAGAGATCCTGATGGAATTCCAAACCTGCTTCGATATAAAGTTTGCAGACTTGGTAGCATGGACTGACTAAACAGGAAAATGTGCGCTAGGTGGGAGTTGAAGGGAAGATACATAGGATAAAAAAAGAAGCTGTTTATCAGTTTGAGCATTAGGCAATAACAAGCCCACATCCGATCTCAAGTCAGCAACTGTAGAATATAGGGGGATACCCAAACTGGAAGAACCATCTGAAGCCAAAAAATCTTTTAAAATGCCAAAAGGAGTCCAAGGATCCCACCAGAAGAAACTAGAATCCCCACTCTTGACTTCAGTTTTGATGAAAGATAAGGCTTTCTGCCACAAGCTTAAGATCTTCCGAAACATCCAAGAATAGCTATAGTTATCCTCCTTGAGAGCCCAGAAGGCCGTTGAGGAGATGTATTTATTTCTTATCCATGCCACCCATAATGAGCCTGCTCGGAAAAAGATCATCCATAAAAGCTTAAGGATAGAAGTCTCATTCCAAGACATCAGATTTCACAACCCTAACCCACCTTCCAATTTGGGCACAGAGAGGTCCTCCCAAGATACCTTAGCTCCCGTTGAAATGCCAATAGTTCCATGCTAAAGAAAGGAGCTACAAAAACTATTAATCTTGCGCATAACACATTTAGGAAAAAAAGAAAGCTGACATCCAGAACCCAGTGATTCCCGATATAACTGAAGAAATAAGGGTAAGTCTACCCGCCATAGTGAGGGCTTTAGAAGTTCAAGAGCCTAGCTTCCTTTTAATTTGTTGAATCAACGGGTCATAATCCTTCATTGATAACTTTTTAGAGCTCAAAGAGAGGCCTAATTACTGGATTGGTAGAGGAGCTTGGAGTAACCCAAACCTTGAATAGAGACCTTGCATAACAGAGTCAGATATGCCCGAGAAGAAGAGAGAGGTTTTCGATATATTTACCGCCAATCTTGACATATGTTCAAACTCAGCTAAGACAGCCAGGACTCCAGCTAAAGAATCCTCAGTTCCCTCAAGAAAGATGATCAGATCGTATGTGAAACACAAGTGAGTCAACTGGAGATGATCACATTCACTATGATAACTGAAAGCTCCTGATGCAGTTGCCTTATTAAGCATAAGAGACAATACATTCATCATCATGACAAACATAATTGGTGACAGGGGATCACCTTATCTAAGACCAGATTCGCCTTTGAAATAACCTGAAGAGACCTCATTAATACTAACAAAGAAGGATGGTGAGAAAATACATGCCTTGATCCAAGCTATGAACTGATTCGGAATATGATAAGCAGCTAGCGAGCTCCACACAAAGTCTCACCTTACAGAGTCGAACGCTTTGGAAATGTCGACCTTCAATGTGATTTTAGGATGATCTGAGACTTTATGATACCCTTGGATAACTTCAGAAGCCAAAAGGACGTTCTCTACCAAAAGTCTATCAGATACAAATGCTGTTTGATTTGGCAGAATAAGGTCAGGCAGAGTAGATTTGAGGCGATTAGAGAGCAACATGGTAATGAGCTTATAC
Source organism: Moricandia arvensis (assembly GCA_905132765.1). Classification (NCBI taxonomy): domain Eukaryota; kingdom Viridiplantae; phylum Streptophyta; class Magnoliopsida; order Brassicales; family Brassicaceae; genus Moricandia; species Moricandia arvensis. The sequence continues at coordinate 88,827 of CAJHQP010001449.1, read as the reverse complement.
TGCGTGTTTAAGCAAGCTATAGGACTAAACTCATGGATAGATTCACCACCAGGGCGCTTAGGCAGTAAGATCATAGAAGTGGAGTTTAGCGCAGTCGGCATGAAGCTATGCTGGAAGAAGCTTAATACTGCAGAAGAGAATTCGTGGCCTATAATAGACCATGCTCCTTTAAAAAATTCCACTGGGAAACCATCCGGCCTGGGGGTTCTATTCGTAGACATCCTGAATAAAGTACTTCTGATTAGATCCAAAAGTAAAAGCCTCAGTAAACTTACTCTTCTGCTCAGTTGTACACTTAATGTCGATCACCGACTCAAAGAACTCTGGGAATAGAGGACATAATGCACCTTTTAATGTGCAGAGAATAGCTTGGAAACGATCCAACGCTATTTGATGGACTTCTTTTAGGGAGTTTGTCTTAAAACCATCCTGACGAATGAGGTATTTTAGAGCATTCCCAACGTTTCTAGCCACAATTACACGGTGGTAGAACGGGGTATTTTGATCACCATAACATGACTATTTCACTCTGGATCGTTGACGGAAAAAAATTTCCTCAGCTTCCCTTAAAACAGACCAGGCATGTCTTGCCTCCATCTCCCCTTGGAAATTCATTTGCAATGGAGTGTTAAGAGCCAGCAACTGTTTGGAGCAGAGATTATCATAAGCCACATCAACTCTCTTTTCGATGATTAGTTTCGATCTCGAAAGTTTAGGATATTTGGAAGTCAGGATATATAGAGTCTTTTAAATATTTTTGAGTTATTCGATTTGATCCATCAATTATATTAATAATAATATTTATCATTAAAGTTAAATAAATATACATTCATAATATCAAATTAAAATTAAAATAATAATATCACACTAACAAACTAACATTTTTAACACAAATTGTAAAGCAAAAAAAATAATAATTAATATTAAAAGGCCTAATAAGAATTTCATATGTTAATATTTGACTCAACATAAAAAAAATATTGGATATGCAATAACCCAAAAAAAAATAAACAACTTAAAATAAAAAATTAACCAAATAATATCATAAAATATCTATAGATATAATGGTTTAAATATACAGTTATATTACATATCTATAAATATACGGATCATATCGGATATCCAAATTTCTAAAATGATATTTGTGATTTATTTTGTTTTTTTACGAATTCACATGTTGCTATTTGCTTTTGATAAGAAGTTTTACGCATATCCACACTTTTTGAATCTGATCGAATTAAAACGAATACCATATCAAAGCAAATTTAAAGGATAGTATGCCTAGCCATAGGTCTAAGTTCTAACTTATAAGGAAATTTCTAACCATGCTATCAATTTGTAATTGATAAATAATCATTTTATCACTCTTAGATATTATGTTATTAAAGTTTTGTAGTTTTATTCTCACAATATTTATTTACATTTACATTTTTGTTTTAATAATATTATAATTTTTATTTATTTTATATAAAATATTAGTTGTATTCAAACTATGTATAAAATAAAATATATTTATGTTTAACTACAAATTTGAAATAATTAATAATATAACTGAACTATATTATTAAATGAAACATAATAAAATGTGTATTTTAAATATTTGGTGTGACAAATATACAATGTTATACTAAATTTGGTGTAACACTATTTATATTACATCAAATTTAATGGAGAAATTGTCAAAAATACCATTTTTCTTGTACCACTTTTCAAAAATATCTTAATCACTTTTACCCTTGTTTTTTAAGAAGGAAAAATATACTTATAACCCTTGGGTTAATTAATCTAAAACTTAGGATTTAGAGTTAAGGGGTGGTGTAGGGTGGGGATAGGGTTTAGGAATTTAAAATTTAGGATTCTAATTAATTTTAAAAAAATTTGCCCCTTAAAAAATGGTATTTTTGAAAATGTCTCTTTAATGAAGGTAAAAATGAAAAGAGAAATTGCCAAAAATACCACTTTTCTTGTACTATTTTTCAAAAATACCTTAATCACTTTTACCCTTGTTTTTAAGAGGAAAAACACACTTATAACCTTTGGGTTAATTAATCTAAGACTTAGAGTTTAGAGTTAAGGGATAGTGTAGGGTGGTGGTAGGTTTAGAAATTTAAAAGTTAGGATTCTAATTAATTTTAAAAAAAAATTTCCCTAAAAAAGGTGGTATTTTTGAAAATGTCTTTTTAATGAAGGTAAAAATGAAAAGTGGTACAAGGAAAGTGATATTTTTGAAAATTTCTCAAATTAAAAGTGGTACAAGGAAAGTGATATTTTTGAAAATTCCCCAATTTAATGGGATAGTTTCTTTTCTTTTAATATCTTGTTAGAAATGAAATTACACTAAATTTGATGTTTCATTGGAGTTAGTCTGACTCATAATCAATTTTTTTTGGTAGTATAGGCTAATCAATGTATCACAAATCGAATAAAGGCTAAAGCAATAGTCACTTGATTAAAAGGAAAAACAAACAAACTAAATCACTATATTTAGTTTTTTTTTGGAAAATGGTATGCATGACGTTGAATGGCATAAACTGGAAGATATGTATATTCTTATTTAGAGAAAGCTGAGATTTGCGAATCAAAGCCCAAATTTCGTGAATCTTTTGCCCACAACCTTTGCATAAAAACACATTTTCGTGTGAAACGAAAATAAAAGAAGCTAAAATAAAGGGAGCATGTGAACGCTATCTTGATAACATTCTTAGTTGAAAATCAATTAGAGAGGACCACAGAATCATTAAATGATATAAACCACTTTATATGACGTTTGCCTATTAATCACCGCTTCAGTAAATTTATATTTTGGATATGGTAGACCAGTAGATCCAAAACTTAAACCCAAAGTTATATCAGTTTGACTTACAACTTATAGAAAGGGAATTGAATAAGAACTTCTAATCTACTTGATTTACAAAATCAAACCCAGAGTAAAAATAACACCTTTTTAGTGTTACAATTTTCAGTATCCAGTTAAAAATATCTTTTGGATTGATATGTGGCTTCCATCAAAATTTATAGGAAGTTTTGGCAAAACCCTTTGTTGGAATTGCAAGATTTTGAAAGCGACGGATTCGTCTTCACAAACAAAATAGTGTAGAACATCTTAACGTTTGTCATCAGATTTCTCAAAAAAATGATGTAACTCAAAATGAAGTTGAATTTTGTATTCTTATTTTTATCTCAAAATAGAATATTCCAAACATATTTTATTATTAATACATTTAATTCTAATAATATTATGTATTTTAACTATATATTTTTATTTTAAGTAAATTTTATTTCATACTTAAAGTTAGCTTCTAAAGAAAATAGATTGATATATATGAACGTATAGTTGTATAACGCAAGAATTAATTATTTAATAAAGTTTTAAACACAAATATTTAATTTTTTAGACAAAATAAATTTATATAATTATTTAAGAATCAATTTGTAAATAAAACGTTCAATAGTTAATATGAGATTGTGGATAATGTTCCCTATAATTTAAAATGATATTATTTATATCTTTATTTTTCTATCAAAATGGTGCATCATTGGAAAAAATTGTTTTCATTTTTTTATGTTTTCCCTCAAAATAATGTACAATTAGAGATGATCTAAACTCTAAAGTGTGTACTTACTTACATGTTAAATCAGAAAAAGAGAAAAAAAATAAATTGCGTAACATTTCATATTTGAATTTTAAAGTAAAATGCTTTTATAAAGTGGATGAGTATTAATATGATTTAACACTTAAGAACATTGTAATTTTCTTATATATTAATTGAGAAATACTTTTAAGTTGTAACATTGACTACAATGCTTAGGTTTCAACACCATATATTTCATCACATCTCATATTAAAAACTAGAGAAAATTAGAAAAATGAGACACTCTCAACTTTTATTTGTCCTACTAGAATTTTTGATCATTTAGACCACTGTTGAATATGTTTTACCTTTTTGTAGGGAGAATTTTCAAAAATACCACTTTCCTTTTACCACTTTTCATTTTTACCTTCATTAAAGAGACATTTTCAATAATACCACTTTTTGAGGGGCAAATTTATTTAAAATTAATTGGAATCCTAAATTTTAAATTCCTAAACCCTACTCCCACCCTACACCACCCCTTAACTCTAAACCCTAAGTCTTAAATTAATTAACCCAAGGGTTATAAATGTGTTTTTCTCTCTTAAAAAACAAGGGTAAAAGTGATTAAGGTATTTTTGAAAAGTGGTACAAGAAAAGTGGTATTTTTGGCAATTTCTCTTTTTGTAGTGAAAAAATAGTATTTTAACTTTTAAAAATTTCAAAAAAATATGAAAACTATTGGAAACATAAGTAAAACTACATGTATGTTTTTTTCAAAAAAAAAATTGTGTAACCATATTTTATTGTATGTCATATCTAGCATAAAATACTCATTTTGGCAGTATACTTAGTTTAGAACTCGAATACAAAGTATATTACAAATGATCTAATTTGGTTATAAAATATAAACAAAATTTCTTATTTATTCTACTATTGCTAGAATTTTTTTGGTTGCATTATAGTTAGATATCGGTGAATCTACATCTACCTCGAATACGTGTTGTAAAGTTTAATCTATGTGTAACTTAACTTATTTATGTTTCATAACCTGTTCAAGCTATAACCTTTGAGTCTAGTTGAGAAATAATATATATATCACCTACTATTCATCGTTATAATCTACGTAGTTTATGTATTCCACCTAAATTACGAAAAATGAAAATTTTGATATTTCAGTTATTTTCTTTCCTAAATCTACCCTAAATCTACAGTAAATCTCGTACAATATATTTTCTCCCTGTTTTTTTTACATTTAATACAAAAATAAATCAATTAAAAAATATTAAATTTTTTAATCAAAGGGTATAATGATCTTTAGCAGAATATAAATAATATTTATCTAAATAATCCTCTAAAAATCTTATTGGGACAAAACTAAGTTTAAAGTGTCCTATTTTTTCCAATTTTCTCTAAAACTTATTCATTAATCAAATAATAACAAAAAACCTTCATCGTTCTTTTCTTAAATAAAATATAAATAATTAACTAATGTAATATATAATATATATGATAATGAAAGATAATGAATAATAAAATTTGATAACAATTTTTATATTTTTGATTTATAGTATTAAAGTAAATTAAACAAGCATAAATGATAATAAAAATTTAGATTTTCCATATATGTTATATATTTGATTTTTTTAAAATAATTATAAATTACTAAAACTGGTAAAAGTCTTACGTTGAAATTTTTCTGAACAATAATTTTTAAAAATTGTTGTAAGAAGGTAAAATGATCATATGTTTTTTTTGACGACAAAAGGCTCTTCTATTACTCAAAGAAATAAAGTGGTTTGAAAATCCAAACCGGAATAGAACAACTAATAAACAACAAATTACGGTACAAAGAACGCGCAATCCTAGCTAAACCATCTGTTGTCTAATTGGAAAGTCTCGGTATGTGAAATATCTTAAACTCTTGGAACTGGCTTTGTAGTGCAATGACTTCTCCAATCTCTGTTGAAAAACCATTCTTGTGGAGCTTGGATCATCTTTATGACCTCCTTACAATCTGTTTCAAAATTCTGGCACACTGTATGCTGGAGGATTGCTTCCATCGCCCATGTTAAAGCTTTAATCTCTGAATATAACGAAAATAAACGATTCTCTTTATTTCTCAACCCTAGGAGCTGTTCTTTCCTAGAATCATCCTTCCATACCCATCAAAACCCACTAAAATGATCCTTAGAAGTCCAAGATTCATCGACCAAACAAATGTTAGACAAACTTGGGATTTGTACATTCGCTTGGTGAATCCTTGTGTTTTCCACAAATGAATTAGCCTTAAACCAAGCTTTTTATTCACTGAAAAAGACCATGAACGGACGGTGACCGCGAAAGAGAGGGATAGAAATAGTGAATGGTGTCGTAAGATCAAGTCATGCCAAGTCGTGGCATAATATAGTTATAATGACCGGGGAGGCAGACATAGCCTAAAGGGGCCAACGAGCTGCAACTCGGATAATCATTTAGGAAGGTGGGAGACAGTAGTTCACGTAATATCTCTTGGGTTAGGCCCACACGAGGTGGGACGTCTGTGAGCGGGCCATAGTTTCTTACGTCTAAGATGATTGGTGCCGAGTCGAGTTGTTGAGTAGTCGAGTCAAGTCAAATCTATGTTGTAGCAGTGACTGAGTTCATTGTATTATGTGATTTCTAGGTTGATAGAAAATGTATGGAACATGTTATGTTATAGTATGTGCATTTGATTGATTGTAGTGGCGTGCCAGCTCTCATTTTGCATTAGGTAGTGTAGAGTATCATGCAGAGAGGCTGGTCTAGAACCGCTTCACTGAGTAAACCATTCACTGATGCCCTCCTTTCCATTTCCCTATGCACATGACTGTAAGTAGAAGTATATGGATTTGGTTGTGTTGGTATTTGATCGAAGATATGCGTTTCATGACTTCTGGGACCAGTAACATGACACGTTGGGTGGTCTAAAACGAGTAGACACGTGTCCATAACACCCAGTCAAAACTGCGATCGGACGATGGGGGATCGGGTGTTACAATTGGTATCAGAGCCTAAGTCAAGATCCCTAAGCGGTTATACTAAGAGATCGACATTACTGCCATTTTAGAAAAACCATTTCAGTTTTGAAAAAGAGTTTGTGAAAGTTTATGAGCAGCTAAAATTATTTGAAATGATTTCAAAATCACCAACATATCTATATTTCTATTATGGTTATGATCGGATCTAACTATTGCATGATGTCTTTGCCAACCAGTGATAACCATGAGGACAATCATGAGCTTTTTGGCTTAGAGGAGTCAGTTTCGTGTGCCATCAAGACATTTCACACAAATACGTGGCAAGGTGGTACCTCGTCGGGGACACCCATTGATGAAACTTAAGTACTAGTCGCTACAGTACTATTGGGCGGAAGACCAGAGGCGTGAGAAGTTCCAATTCCTCCCATCATCGACTGAGTATGAGCCAGAGGTGACACAAACAAAGCAAGGACGGGGACACCCAAGGAAGCCAAAGCCGGTGCCCAATATTGATTAGGTCCAGGTGCCGACCATCGGAGAGCCGCCAAAGAAGAAGCGAGGTCGCCTGCGAATGTCTTCAGCTTCAAATGAAGGCACAAATGAGAGAAGTTCGGAGCCATGTATGTGTGAAGTCCTAGTTAACATGGTTAAAAAGCCCCGCACCGTACAAGAGTACCTGGAGGAGTTCCTCGAAACAACTAAGAGATGCAAGACGAAGTCTGTGGAGGAGTGGTGCCAGTTGTTTAAGATTGGACTTCGAAAGGACATTCGGGACGAGTTGGGTGGTGCTATGGAGCCTCTTAATTTGGCACTAGTAGTGAGGATGGCGGGGCAGGCGATAGCCGCATAAGAGTGGGTCGAGGAGCATGTTGTCGATTTCACCAGTTCAGAGTTTGAAGAAGATCATCCGAAATCCCCAGATAGTGGTCCCGAGGCAATTTGGTTCTAGATCCGAGGCCGACCGTGCTTCTCCACATCATGGTGGCTAGTTGAGATCCTAGGTTCATTTCTTAGGAGTAAGACACATACTTTTCTTAATTATTGTTTGGTGTTTTACATTTCGAAGGGGATCATGTGGTTTGTACAAATGTCTTGAGCTTTTAAAACTATTGTAGTCCTACTCCATTTCATTTATTCTATTCATTTGTTGGTCTTAAAAAATATCTTGAGTAAAGTGTGAAAGCTTTGTGTTCTTCCCTTGATTGATGAGTGTTTTGTGAAAGAAGTTCATTTTAGTTTTGGATATTATATCCAAAGTTTGGTGTTTGGAACTCGGGGACAAATTCCGAATAACAAGGGGAGAGTTGTAACATCCCAAAACCCAGGTCCATTCTTAAAAAAAAAAGAGAGAAATTGCTTCTCTACGGTCCATTAGAGAAAAACTAGGGTTCCCCTTCCCTATAAATAGAGCTGCTTCCTCCTTCTTTTCTCCCATCAGAAAGTTGAAGTGAAGCTTTGCAGAGAATTCCCGGGAGACAAAAGCTTCTAGCCGTCAAGACCTCTTCTCCTCTCTCTCTCTCTCGTGAATCTCTCTCCTCTCTTTCTTCCTCTCTCTCTTCCTCTCTCTCTCTCTCTCTCTCTCTCTTTCTTTCTCTCTCTCTCCGCGCATCTATCTTTCTCCTCGCCATCTCTCCTTTCTGTGAGACGTCGCGAGTGGTGTGTTGATTGGAGCTTTTGGATTCTCTCAGATCCATATTCCCATTTTCTAGATCCAGATCTCTATATCTCCAGATCTATTTTGAAGGTAAATGATTTGAACCTTGTTTCTTCTCATGGTCTCTATATTGGTTGATGAGGAACTAGGGTTTGGTTAGAACATATTTAAAATTTAGGTTGATATATCATAATGGATGTTAGGTTATTAAATGAATGGATCATGATGCATAAGAACCTTCACACTGTTTAAGGGACTTAATGGACTGCCTTGTGTTGATGTGGATGAATGTTTATGAATGATTGCATTTGTGATTGGTTGTTATGTGGTTGGTGATGAATAATGATGAAAGCTAGGTTGCTTGAAAGAAGTGCACACCTAGATTAATAGTGGATGTTACAATTGGTATTACAGTTTGTATCATGAATGTATGTATGAATGATTGTAAAGTGAATTGTATGTGACACCAAGAATGGGTGGCGTCTAATGAATGGGTTAAGGTTAAAGTTAGGGTTAATGAGAATGAGAATGAGAATCGAGATTGTGAATGAGAATGTGAATGATGTATTGATTGAGACACCGAGAACATGTGGAATCTAGAAGAGATGTGATGAGTACCCACGGGAAAATAGCCTAACAAGAGGTATCCGTGAGATGTTAAGTGAAAAAGACAGTGAATGGAGAGTGACCGTGAAAAGGCGAGATAGAAATAGTGAAGGGCGCCGTAAAATCGAGCCATGCCTAGTTGTGGCAAAAATATGGCTATTATGACTGGGGTGACAGAAGAGTCGTAAGGGGTCAACGAGCTGCAATTCAGATATCCATTTAAGAAGCTGAGAGATTGTGGTTCACGTAAATTCTCTTCGGTTGGGCCGACACGAGGTGCAACTCGGATATCCATTCAAGAAGTCGAGTCAAGTCTATGTTGTAGTATTGACTGAGTTCATTGTATTACGTGATCGCTAGGTTGATAGAAAATGTATGGAAAAGATGTTATGTTATAGTATGTGTATTTGATTGATTGATTGATTGTAGTAGCTAGCTAACTCTCATTTCGCATTATGCAATGTAGAGTATCATGCGGAGAGGCTGGTCTAGAACCGCTTCACTGAGTAACCCATTTACTCATGTTCTCCTTTCTATTTTCCTATGCGCAAGACTGTAAGTAGAAGTATATGAATTTGGTTGGGTTGATATTTGATCGAAGATATGCGTCTCATGACTCTTGGGACCAATAACAAGACACATTGGGTGGTATAAAACGAAAAGACACGTGTCCACAGTGGCGGACCCACTTGAAAGCTTATGGGTGAGTTGACACCACTAATACAATAAAAATTTAGTTTGTAGGCCATATTGATTGATCATTTATGGTGTAGTTGCTTAGATAGTGCAGGACTGAATCCACATAACTCGGGTTTGATTCTGTTCTGTTACATCCTAGACTTTTTCACATAGTTTTTTTTCTTGGGTTCGCTACTGCGTGTCCATAACACTCAGTCAAAACCCCGGTCGAACGGCGGGGGATCGGGACATTACAGTGTTACCCTTAAGAAGAGTGAAGAAGGAATCTTTAATCTTCCAATGTTGGGAAGTGAATAAACATATCAGAGAAGGTTTGGGTGCAACGAAAATGGTGAATGCTTTTAATCTGATAAACTGAGAAAGATCGCTGTTGAATGTTCCTTTGCCTTAATTAACTTTTGCCCCAACGTAAACATTTTTGAGCCGATCAATATAGGAACAAATCAAACTTCTGAAATACTGACTTTGAAATTCGAATGAGAGGACACAAAAGCACTTTTTTCTTCTGCCCCTAGATATTCTGTTTTATTTATCTATAAATTTTTTTTGACTGATGTATCTATAATTTGCATAACATGCATGATGCTGGTTTATTGGACTGGTAATATCTCTCATCAAGATTTTTAAGTATTCATACATTGATACACAGTCCAAAGTGAAATGTGTAAAAGGTTTATGTAGTGGTAGGTAAAGAAACAAATATGTAAATCAGGATTTTATAAAAACTAGAGCGTTTCTCCGCGCTACGCGCGGATTATATATTTATATTTTTATACTATATAAATAAATTATTATTTATTTATCTATAATTTTTATTTTAGTTTTTTTACCACTAATCAACAACTTGCATTTTAACTCTTAGTAAGCGATAACCTTCTATGTTTTTTTGATTAAAATTTTTCATTATTAATCTATTAAATAGTACAAATTTATTAAAAAGTAAAAACAACAATATAATAAATAACAACACGGATTTTCTCTTATTATGTGAATATATTGAACCAAAGTGAAATATAATATTCAAACCTCTACTTGTAAGTAAAAATCGATTTTTGTTTGGATTAGTATGCTTACTATTCTAAGCTATTGGTTTATGTATTGGTTAAAATACCTTACTAAAATTCATATTATGCCGAATCGAATATTTTTTTAATTATGTAAACTATAAATAAAAATATAACATATTTGTTATTTAAAAAAATAAGATCATTGGGAATTAACATTATTGGTAGTTTATAACATTTAGTGGTCAGATTTGTTTAGCTTCCACATTTGTGGTGGGGTTAGAACCAAATAGTTTTTAGGTTCAACACTTGCACTCCCAAATTTTCTAATAGCTTTTCAATATTATGCAGTATAAATTATTTAAGTTTGAGCATTTCGAAAGTGAACACAATAATGTATGAAAAGTACTGTCATAATATAAAAATTTTTTAAGAAGAAAAATTTTGAGAGGCTTGTAAGAATAAACGTCTGTAGATTATGGTAGCTATTTCTTTAAGTATTATTATTAGATGTTCCCGTTTCTAAAAAAGTTTAGAAGGTTTTAGAACGATCTATCTAAACTGGTGTATATGATTCTACAAATTTTATATATTAAAACTTATTATAGCTAGAATAAAATGAGTTGATAAAAAAAATACTAAAACAAAATGTAATTACAATATTTTTTATGATCAATATATTTTGTAGTATATAAGAGAAATATGTGATTGTTTAATTAGTTTTTTCTAATTTATAGTTTATAATATTAATTTCTTATAAGGGCTCAATATATGTTGAAAGATTGTCGTTTAATTGGATGGAGTTATTTTTCGTACTTCTCACTATTTCATACATAAGCAAAATGATTTTTTTTTTCATACTTCTCATGACTTAAGATCTTCATTATGAGCTAGTCTTTTTCAAATTAATCATTACCTAAGAGAGATCTGAGAAGAGTGGAGATGTTTCCAGGTTTGGATCTTAGACAATTTAAAAATTAGAACACTAACTCTGTGATCTTTCTGTTTTTATGTGCTTACCTCTTCTATATCTATGTAGCTTTGAACCATGGAATCTGCCACTGGAGCTTTTAAAACGAATGATTATCCAACACTCTTAGGTAAGTAAACAACATGTCTTTTACCTCAAATCTTAAACCACCCAAATCCACTTTCAAAATTTATAAACTTTTTCATTGTTTTCTCAAAAACAAAGAGACAACGGGAGAATACAGAGAAGAAGCAAGGAAGCTAGCAAGAAAGATGAAGTGATGGATGAAAACTTGGGTTTACCTAAAGGCTACAAAAAGAAAGCTTCCAGTGAAGGGATGGAAGCTAGAGAAGATACAATTTGCTTTGGAACCAAAATTTTGACACCAAGTAAGATCCAGTAATTTGTTTACAATCTTATAATTTGTACTTTTTACACTAAGTAAGATCCAGTAATCTGTTTACAATCTTATAATTTGTACATAATTATACATTAAAAAGAACGCTCTTCTTTGCCATAGATACGCTGAAGTTTCTGAATTGCTAGTTGGAATGATTCTGAACGAAGACAAAGAAAATGCAAAATACATGAAGATGAAAAAGATTGGACCCTTCAATATGTGAAAAGCTTTCTGGTTGATAGAGAGCCTAATAAAATTTGATCCACATCAAACAGCTTTGTTTCTGGAGTGTTCCTAGGCTCATGAACTATCTGATAATTTGTCTTTCAAAGTAAAAATGATTGTTTGGATGCCTTGTTTCCGACTAGCTTCTCAAATGCATACGCATTAAACAACTCGAATGAATTAAAGTTTACGCACATAATTAATCAGTCAGGTTTCCATAAAAGAAATACATATTCACTCACCTTTGTGTAATCGAATGCTTGACATCTACATAGATAGTCTGATCCTTTGATGACTTCTCGAGGCTCCTGCTTCTAGATTGTTTTTATGCAATAACAAATTCCAAGGCTATAGAAAAAAAATGGAAAACTTTAAAATAGGTTGAGCCTGGGTTTAAAAAAGCGTGCCTTAGCAAAGCAAAAGCGTGAGGCGACCTTTGTTTGGGGTTCACAGCCTCAGAGTCGTGAAGCAAGGCGAATTCGAGAAAGCGTCGCTTCAACCTTGCCTCGAGCCGTTTCAGAAGCCTCACGCTTCACTGCTTATGCAACTAACTGTAAGTTTCCTATCAAATTTTACTTTACATTTCAAAAAAAATTATGATTAAAAATATATTTATTTTCTGTTTATGGTTTTGAAACTTCAATTAACGTAAAGCTGACTAATTAGTATCTTTATTTTTTTTAAAAACTATATTTCCATCGTGACTCTTACAATGTCTAAGTCTATTCTTTTTTCTTGTACTTCTGATTCTATAAACTCTTTGCTTCTTGTTTCTGCTTTGTTAAGGATAATGACAAAGAATTGGAACAACACGAATGATTTCTATATCCTAACCACTAATCTTACATGTAGGGTCAGCCTACACATTAAGTTGGTGAGGCGTTCTGAAGCGAAGCTATAGCTCTGAGGCGAGATTAACATTCCTATCGGTTCAAGGGCTGAGGCAATTAGGTTTTACCTCACGTGAGAGAGAACCATACTTCACAAGAACACCATCGAGCATACCACCAGTTCAAAGAGGAAAAAAAAGAGAAAATATTCCAGGTTCAAAGAGGAGAATCAAACTTATACCTGTATTTTAGATATATCATTTTTGGAGAAGCCACAATAGCCAAAAATAATTCCAACAATGTTCTTGAAACCATAAATCTCAAAATTTTGATGATCTTCAAACATCTATCGAACAACAGTACTAAGAACTTTCATAACATCTACAAAAGGAGTTTCGCACTATATTTCTCTATAATGGCAAAGTTTCAGACATAATAAACTCACAAGATTACATTAGTGAGACCATGACATAGCCGACCACAGTGAATCCTAATATCTCACCAAAATTAATAATTTAATCAAGTTTCACCCAAACTGCACTTACGAACACAACTATACACAAACAGAACCAAAGACCAAATTATTTAAAAAAAAAAACATATTACATCACAGTTATTAGTGAATATATGTCATCCGAAAGAGATAAATTATAACTTTCATGACGTTTTGGGTTCATAATTGTGACTAAAAGCACTGTGGGAGTGTTTTTAGAGGATTTGAATTATTGCAGAAGTCTGTCGCAGCCTGGTCCAAAAGGTAAAGCTTCATCATGGATCCGCTGCAAAAAATTAATATTGACGGGTTAAGAGATGTACTAAGAGGTGGTGACTTAAAATAAGAGGGTCTATCCATTGACCAGCTTCATGTGGCCAACACATGTATTACATTTTCAGGAAGAATATAAGTTAGATCGAAAATAATAAAAAATATAATATTTTATCACGAACTGAAATTATAAACAACTTCACTTTCGTGTGAATGGAACCAAAACCGGTATTTTTCGAAAGTGATGAGACTGTTTTCAAGAGCCGATATGGCAGAGTTCCATGAGAAAGAAAATTTTAGGCCATGATTTGCAACCTTATATACCTCTTTTCTTTGGGATCCGTAAAAGTTGATGAGTCTGTAAACTTATGCTGCAATAAATCTTAGAAGATGCAATAGAGGTTGGAAGAAGAAGAAACTCAGAAAGCGTTTTGTAGATAAACGCTTAATGGGTTAAGATTTTCAGAAATACAAGATGAGCCGAAGATGCACAAAAAATATGAGTTTTAGAGTTAATGTCATATGGGCGAAACATAGATATGAGCACATAGAGAAGATGACATGACGTTTTAAAATATCCTGATTGGCTGATTATTTTAAATGATGTGACATGTCTCTCCTTTCACCTTATTGAACTTTTAGTATTGTAAGATAAGAATAAAGAGTCGTTCACTTTGTGGTCCTTTTATTCTCGGCTCATTTATACGTTATTTTGGTATCTTCCACAAAATTTGTATCTCCAAATCTTATTAATTTCTTTAAGATTCTTTCTAAACAATCTTTAACCGGCCACAAACTAAACACGTTTAAAATTTTTAAACACACACTTAAATATCTAAGCCAATAAATACACTTAAGTTTTGCATTCATATTCCTTCAATAAATAAATACTAAAAATACTATGTATTTAGTAAATGATTGGTTGGCATGTAACTATAAAAATTGCTTAGACACTTAAGCATATCATTTAGTTTCACCAATCAAAATATTTAAGATAATATATAAAATGCCAACAAAGATAAATCAATATATTACCAAATGAGATCATTTTATTTTTGAAAATATAATCTTACTTCAAAAGGTTTACAATTTGATGTACATATTCACGATGAAAATTATCATCTACATAATCATTAAAATACAAAAAAAATTATATAATATGTTTACCGCGATCATTTTTAAAGAAAATTAGGATATTTTAATTTTATATTTTAAATCTAATATTAATAAATCATGTTTACATATATTATATGTTTTTTTCCTTTTACATACATATATTATATGTGCTTCATAATTACATATATGTATCACTAATTTAGTTGTTAACTGGAAATAATTGATTTTTTGGACCAAGTCCAATACAAAGATCAAATTTTCATAGTATTAAAATTAATTAAACTTAATCCGACGAAAATTGAAGTCAGTAAATAGACTTTGATAGCAAGGTTAACAAAGTCAGTTTATATAACTATTGCTGATTTTGGAAACTGATCTAGTTCTTTAGTTTTAACCTTATGAAAAAGATAAGAAAAACTTTAAGAAACAGTATTTTGAAAACTAGATCGGACTGGTTAGTCGAACCGGTCTGATAGTTACTCATTGAATAAGCTAAGTTTGGTTTAGTTTAAATTCATATTTGAGAAAACTAAGTAAAACAAGCTAAAAACTTGTAAAACCAGTTATCCAAATTAGCTTGGAAACTTGGTTCTAAAATATTAACACATAATAAATATATTTTAATTGTTTTTAATTTTAATACTTTATTATCGCTACTTTAAAATCACTATCTAATTATTTTTTCATTTATTTCTATTTTCTTAGAAAGTAAAAAAAAAAAATCCTTTGGCTCTTAGTTGTAATAATAAATAATGCGGTAATTTGAATTGTCAATCATTTGTGTGTTTATCAATTTCAAATTTTTATTTTGTTTATTGTATATATTGCTATATTTATGTTTTTGTTTATTTTTCTAGTCAGTGAAAAAGAACAAAGAATATATCATATGTACAACTATTTTTTTGATATATATGTAGAATTAATTTTTAAAGTCTAGATAGTATAAAGTATGATTATATATTTAATATTTGAAAACCAGAAAACCTGAGGACTAGTTAAACTAGTTCAACCAAGTCAAACCAATAGTTACACCAAATCGGTATTCGGTCTATTTTTAAAAACATTCGTAAAAGAGTATCCATATCGATAATAATTACTGAGGTTCTAAACGCAGTCGCCTCAGCGATTACTTGGTCGGAGAAGCGCGGTTTCGTTATAAGTGGCCTAAATCGGAGTCATCAATATCATTCACGTTTTTGAGGTTTGAATGCTTAAAATCAGATGTTACATGTTCAATCTAGAAATTTAAATTATAACCAGCAAGAAAAGAAATACAAACAATGGATGGATTATGTAAAAGTAAGCATTGCTGAAAAATGTCTGTGTAAACCCTATGACAAAGGTTAGAAAGATAATAACTTACAGTTATGCCACTAATAATAATAAAAGAACCTTTATTAAGCTATGAATTCGGTAAGTGGTAACTAGCAGACTTCAACAACGCCACTATGCCACATTAACGGTTGATGTATCTTGTGTAAATCAGTCATAATATATATACATAATAAATAAGTGAAAAAGGGCAAATCTCTCAAATAATCTTTTTTGAAGTTTTTGTCACAAAAATAACATTTAAGAACAAAAATAACCAAACTAGACATTTTTTTATTTTTACAAAATTAATATTTTTTTTATTTTTTTCAATTTTATACATCACCCTCAAAACTCCACCTCATAACTCTAAACCGTAAATCTAGATTAGTTAACCCAATGGGTATAAATGTATATTTACACCCTTAATAAAGGTTATTTTGGTTATTTTTTCCTTAAAAATTATTTTTGTAACAAAAACTTTTATAAATTTATTTTAGGATATTTCTCAAAAAAAAATCTTCAACTTAATTGTTGATTAATCGCTATCTCCAATTTTTATTTCTATTCGCTAGGCATTAATGACTGCCGACTCTCGCCTAGCGCAATCCCGAGCATGGATAATAACATAGAAACATGGGAAATTTTCAAAAATACCATTTTTCTTGTACCACTTTTCATTTTTACCTTCATCAAAGAGACATTTTCAAAAATACCAATTTTTAAGAAGCAATTTTTTTTAAAAATTAATTAGAATCTTAAATTTTACATTCCTAAACCCTACCCCCACCCTACACCACCCCTTAACTCTAAACTCTAAGTCTTTGATTAATTAACCCAAGGGTTATAAGTGTGTTTTTCTTCTTAAAAAAACAAGGATAAAAGTGATTAAGGTATTTTTAAAAAATGGTATAAGGAAATTGGTATTGTTGACAATTTTCCTAGAAACATAGATCCTTGTATACTATATGTTAATATATATTTAATAGTTAACCACAACCCAAAAATCTCTTAACTTGTGAACATTTGTTGTTAAAAATCTATACTTTTGTGATCAACTATTTTATAAATTTTTAGTATATTTGGTTTTCTATGTTTTTTGTAGACTCAGACTATATAGTGGTTTGGAAAATCAACATCCAAACTTTTTACATTTTAACATTCCTAATCATCTTTTTTCTCTTCATATAATTACTAGTGGTTAATCTGTGCTATACACAGAGTTGTTACATAGAGGTTCTAAGATTGTTGGTTATATTGTGTTTCGACATATGCTTTTAGAACCTCTATATATGTATGCGGAACGACGTACTGCGGTTATGGGTGTATGTGTGCATTTGGAGTTTTTATGCGTAGTGGAGAAATGAGTCGGCGAATATGAGTTCGTTGTGTGAAAAGTTTATTACTTTCGTTGTAGCCCCGTGATGCTATACAACTCGTCACTATGTTTACCGTAAAAGGGTGTACAGATTTAGAATGATTAATTTAAAAGTTCGTTCAAGAAGGCTCATTACAATCTAGCAGGGAATTTAATGTCGGTGCATGTGAGCTATATATTTAGCGTAGTTAGTCAAGGTGGTTCTAACATTGTTATCTGGTTTGTGAACGGATTGTTTTGTTTTCGGTTTTGTAGGCTTCTAACCGCTGAGTATGTTATTTTGGTATTTGGCTTTTAAATGCTAGGGTTTAGTTACATTGTCGTAACATTGTTATTGTTATTGTAACGTTCCAACCGTCCACGGCTAATGGACTTCTCACATCCGTTCTCTCGGTCTGTGGTCCCATCTCATCTAACGACTATGCTTTAATTTCGAAAAGCTTGAAAGTCTTGTTTATTGACTCTACAATCACCACATAATACTTCCATGTACTTTGGTCTCACTCACACGGTATTGCGAATCACTTCTCGATAATTATCCATCTTTTCACTACTTCAGCATAAGCATGCTTAACCCTGGAGTTCTAAAGAGATGTGTAACAGAAAATATAAGTGCACTCTGGTGACATAGGTAGCCAAATCAATTCTCTTAAGCCTTTCCACATATACTAAGAATTGGGATGTTACAATTCACTCCACTCACAGAGTGCAATGCCCCCGTTGCGCACCACAACAGGTCTCAAGACGCCTCTCGAATCAGAACCGAGATAGCTAAACAGCTCTAATACCACTTGTAACGCCCCGACCGCTCACGGCTAATGGGCTTCCCACATCCGCTCTCTCGGCCCGTGGGCTCAATCCCATCCGACGACTGTTCGTTAATTTCGGCTTGAAAGTCTTGTTTACTGACCCTGCAATCACCACATGACTTTTCTCCATGCTTAGGTTTCACTCATACGGTATCACGAATCACTTCCCGATAGGTCACCGATCATTTCATTACTCCAGCATAAACACGCTTAACCCTAGAGTTTTAAAGGGATGTGTGATGGAAAAGGTAAGCTAACTTCATTGACATAAATATCTAAATCAGTTCTCTTATATCTTTCCACATATACCAAAAATTAGGATGTTATAGTTATGTTTGATGCACTGGAGCGTAAGGATGAGTCTATGTTTGGTTTAGATTTATAAGGCAATTGTTTGATTGGTTTAACTCTTGTGAAGTGATTATTTGATTAAATAGTGAACATGATTAGAAGGATTGGATTTTTGTATGAGTTGAAATCAGAGATTCTGTTGACAATTTTAGAAAGAGC
Source organism: Moricandia arvensis (assembly GCA_905132765.1). Taxonomy (NCBI): domain Eukaryota; kingdom Viridiplantae; phylum Streptophyta; class Magnoliopsida; order Brassicales; family Brassicaceae; genus Moricandia; species Moricandia arvensis. The sequence continues at coordinate 69,978 of CAJHQP010001449.1, read as the reverse complement.
AAACGTAGTTGCCTTGCAGTGTACAACTTAAAAAAAAATAGAAGCGCTTATAGGATCCGATATTTTATATGAGTAGAAAAATTAGAGATCCTATGGCATTTTTAAGAAGAGCGAACGTAGTTGCCTTGCACTGTAGGAAACTTTTAACAAAAAAAACCCAGCACTTATAAGCATAGAAAGATCCGAAATTCACATGAGTAGAAAATCAGAGATTCCATTGACATTTTTAAGAAGAGCAAACATAATTGCCTTGCTGTGCACGAAAATTTAAAAAGAAAGAAAAAAACAAAAGCAATTATAAGCATGATCCAAAGAGCTAAAGTACTATTTATTTGTTTAAAGGAATATTTTGTAGAACTGAATAGTAGAGCAGCAGTCAAAGTCCGCAGCAGTGTTTAAAACTCCCATACTTTGAAGATAAATTATTATGTGGCTTCTTGAAGAGCATCGTAACTCCACCTCTAAGGATTCCTCCAAGGACATCTCAAGTAAAACAAGGAGCTCATGTGGTTCAGTAACCTCTCTTGGTTGGTCTTCATCCAGAAAATCAGTACCGAAGCCAATGCTGTTAAGAAGGACACAACTGTCTACACCATCAGTGGTGTAAGTTTTAACGGCTCCAGCACCTGGGATATCATTGCCCGGATTGTCATTACCTCCCTGCTAATGAGTTAGTGTGAAGACCAGTTTGACATGTTAAGAGGAAGAGCACGTCAATTGAAAGTGAGTAAGCTCACCTGAACATCAAAATTAGGAATTGGGGGCACTGGTGCAGATCTAATATCCGGGTTATGGTGAATGATTGATACTTCGATGTTGAATTTAGAGAGCTTGACCTCGAAGGTTCAAGTTATGTTGTTTTGGCATCCATGCGTGTTGTATGTCAAATAAGTTTAAATACATGGACTAAGGTCTCTAATAAAGCAACAACCCGAGAAGTCGCACATTGGAAGTTTAGAATGTGAATGTCTAATATATAAAAATATATTCAATTCTAATTAGTACGAGACCTTTGGAAGGAAATCCAAAAAGTAAAATTATGTGTGATTGCCTCTTAGGCTTAAAGTGGACAATATCGTACTATTGGACATGAGATTTTACAAAATCAACAATTAGTATCAGAGCGGTTTGACAAAGATATGCAAGAAGAAAAAAAATATCCTTCAAGTCGGAAGAGTAAGTCTGTGGCATAAAGTAGTTAGAAGATCATGAAATCTGTGATGTTGTAGGAAAAAACATTCTCAAACGAAACCCTACGATTACTAGTACAAGGTGGTGCCAAGATGATTCGATGAAGACAAAACACATGAGATGAGTGTGGTCCTTAGTTTGAGGGGGAGAATGTGAGATATCAAACAAAATCCCATATTGGAAGTTTAGACATGGAGTGTCTAATATATAAAGAGATATCCAATTCTAATTAGTACCAGAGTTTTTAGGAAGGAATCCAAAAAGTAAGACTATGCGGACTTGCCTCTTAGGCTCAATGTGGACAATATCGTACTAATCGGACAATAAAGAGTTGAACATGGGCTTCACAAAACCGAACAATTAGTATCTTTAACCACCGCTTGAGACACTGCAGCAGTAGGAGCGCTTGTCAGTTTGTTCATCCAACCATCGAAACCCACAAGCATAGTAGAGTCAGACGCGTCGGAGACTGCCATTTCAACCGGTACCTTGTTTGAAAACACATAGAGGATTTGTTATGACTTAGGGGAATGAGGTTGGCCTTTAGAGAGAGTGAATGGAAATGTTTTCAAGATGGACTACCTTACAAACCCAACAGCGTTTCATCATCTTACATGATGCACATGTGGAAGATGAGAAACCACATTGAAACTTCCGGAAGCACTAGGAACATGAGATATAGGAGCAGCCATTGGCGATTTCAATGTCGACAACTTACACAGTGCATAGGAGCTCCACAGTCTGCAAAGGCTGGAGTTAGTAAGAGGAAGGCAGAAGGAAAGTATTAGGAAGTTGTTAAGTCAGAATAAAGTTGTGATTCGTAATAATTTTTGGCTGTGAGACGGTGGATAGTTTACGGTGGCTTGCATAAACGTTAACTGGCAAACGTTTAAAATCAAATGTTCAATCACATCAAAAATTTTAAAGCTCAAACCATGTAATAAATAGGAAAGTGTTAAGTTTCTTAGTTCATCGGAATTACCTAAGCCCGGAGGAGCAGCATGTTGAGCAAGCTGCCTTTGTTCACACCACTAGCCTCACAAAACTTCAGCAGCCGCAATTCCACGTCGGTGCTACAGAGACCAGCTTTGGATCAGCAAGAAGAAGAGAAGAGTTCACTCTGTGAAAGGTTTTTGTGTCAATATTATTGTGAGGACTGAAATGATGAAATTCACGGATACAAACTAACCTATTTATAGCTCCAGATTAACCGAGCGGAAGAAATGGGAGATTCAATGAATGTGATACTTTGGAAGGAGTGGGTTGATGGAGTTAATTGGGACCTTAATGACAGTGATTGACAATGCCGACTTTGGGGCAATGCTAAAGGTCCAAATGCACTAAATCCCCCTTTTTCATTAAATTTCTTTGCACTTTTATGGTCTCAAATTTTAACTTTTTAAAAATAAAAGGTCCAATTTTAATAATCATCTATTAACATAAAACATATATGGCACAAGGTCCACATGTTTTTCAAGCCAGAACTTGTGATTGAATGCAGAGAGCATCTGTAACATCATCGGTTTTCCAAATTACGTGAGTGAGAAGATCTGCAAGTGATTCAACACCAATGGTGGCGCATCAGAAATTCATCGTAATAATTGTCTCATGTAACCCAGCCGGAGCTCCAAAGTCGGTTAGACAAACATTGTGGAGATGGTGAACCTAAACATTATAAATGATGAGATGTTAAACTTATAAAAGGGTTAGGCTATTTATTGCCTTTCTGGAAATATAACAAGGAAATATCCAGCCCAAATAACTTTAATGCGAAGGGCCATATTAAATCTTAACAAACCCAAAGAAAATGCATTAACAAAGTGACACATCACTCTCTCTTAACAAAATAGCGGGTTGAGAAAATTAGTAAAGTTTTTTTTATATGTATAGATTCAACACTTGTTTTATTTTTCTCTTACAATAATTTTGTTTAAGAAAATCAACACTCTATTAATTATTTTTATTTCAGATATTTTATATTTATATATTTATATATTTACATATTAATAGTAATAATAAATTGAAATTAAACTAAAATAAATAAGATTTAAATAACTTCTAAGAACAAATTGTCTTTTTTTTGTTTTATAATTTTGCATGTAATAAAGACCAAACTAAAGTTTCATAAAAACTAGTGAAATATATATTAAATTTTTATTTTTGTTTTATATCCAAATCAAATGAAATGTTACCCATTTTTTTATATCCAAAAAATATCAAATATATTAAACTCTCTCCTCTTCTAAATGAAGTGGTGATATTGTTCATTGTGGACCTTTTATGTTGTTTTCAGATTAAAAACTTTCAACCCATTTGAATCAACATCTTGTTTTGAGTTTTGTCGATAGGTTCATTGTGAGAGTTTAATTGTTGAATTAAAAGTTCAATATCCCCATTAAACGTGGTCTTTGAGAACGAACAATTTGTTTGTGTTTATCCAACAGTTTGACTATAGAAGGAGTGGATAACTTCTAGCAACATGAGATATGAAAGAGTTACCACCGTCGTTGATTCAACCACTAGAGACCCACATAAAGCATAATGAAGAACACTTACCACAATATGAAGCAGAAAATGTTTCCATATGCTCAACACACTCTTGAAAGTAACAAACACTTCTTAGACAACCACCCAGCCTTCAGGCATTAATCCTTGTTCAAGGTTTCGAGCTCTGATGAAATTCAACCGGTTAATCAAAGTAAACCAATGTATCGATTTAAGACGATATGTCGTGAAGAGGGTAAGGACACGCTTTCTCTCTCTTTAATAACTCTCTCCACCTTCTCTCTTCCTCGAACTTTAAGCTCGTCGTCATTTCTTCTCCGGCGGTCACTGCCGTCCTCATTTCTTCCCCAGCTGTCACCGCCGTCCTTAGTGTGACCGCCGTCCTTAGTGTGACCGCCGGAGACCTGCTTTCTCAGTGGTGGTTCGGATATGAGATTTTGCAAGTCTTTGTTCTCTCTCCCTTGCTCCTTCTATGGTATCTGAGGGAGGCGCGTGGAGGCCGTCAAATGTTGAGTTAAGCTCGGTTTCTCAGTGTTCTCTGACGACGTGTGATTAAAGAATCAGCGCATAGAAGTTTAACAGCGTGTGGTGGTGGCACGTGTCATCGGAAGTGCTTCATTTGCTCCTTTTGCGATCGTTTTCCAGTTATTTTGGTGGTGTTTCTCGCTTCTTCTACGGAGATCTCGGAGGTGTTACCTCTCATCTTTCTCTATCTTCCCTACTAATATGTGATCTTGTTTAGTTTGCGGCAGTTGGTCCCTAGTACACGCCTCTTCTCTTGCAAGTTAGTTTCTATGCGGTATGCTCTCTCTGTATGAGTTTCGGCTCAAGGGGGTCCACTGTCACATAAGGCCGAGTTTGGAGACGACAATCTTCAGATTTGCTTTCCGATCGACGACGTTGTCGTTTGGATGTTTTATCTCGTGCCCTCGGGGTTGTGTCTTTCTGGTTTGGTCTGTGCTTTGTTTTGGGATATCAGAAGCTTCATGAGCCGTAGCTTCTAGGTTTGAAGGTTCATAACTCTTTGTAGATCGTAGCAACAGTCTTCGTCACTCTCGTCTCTCTCGTGTTGGATCGATATTAAAGCCCATGGTTGATTGAAGTTTGAAAAGAAATGAATTTGGGTTGTTGTTAGAAATCCCAAAAATAAGTAAATGTGGTGACTTGCATTTGTCCCACATCGGAAGCATAAGGCAAATTAGAGTAGTATATATAATATATATATGTGTGTGTTCACTCTTACACGTTCTTAAACGGGCCAAAGAGAGAGAGAGAGAGAGAGAGAGAGAGGACTCCCCACGCCCCGCCCCCTTCACCGGCCTGCTCGGATCGGCGTGGGCTTGGGTCTTGGGTCTTGGCGAAGGGCCATAGGCCCAATAAGAATATTTTTGGACCAAGTTAAACTCAGCATTTTGGCTCATTTTGAATTAAAAACATCATGCATTTTGTTTCTAAACAACATGTAGTTCGTTTTAAAAAAGACACAAAGTTTATATGTTCAAAATGGGTTAGAACAATTCAACAGAGGAGAGATATTGCGGAGAAAGTTTCTCAACACACCACTCCCGAGATTTCCAAGAGATTTTTGCTACAGTTTTGAAAAACCGCTCCACTACTCCTCTTTAAAAATCCAGCAATCAAAATCCCTCAGCGTAAGTCTACTAGGTCGAGAGTGTTTTGTAGTATTTTTGTTTGTAGGAATGTTCATAGGTGATGCGTGAATCGTCTATCATGGTTGTATCCTGAGACTCTAATTCGTACAAGTCTGTCTCACTACGGAGCAAATATTAAGGGTTAAGGAAAGAGATTCGTCTCGAATCCAATGTCTATTTTTTGAAAACTTTTTCGGTATCGGTTTTCATTTTGTCTTTTGAATCATATATTTCTTTAACATCGCTTTGTTTATATCGTTTATAACAGTTCGGTTTTCTGGCTTCTACAGTCTTAACTCTTAGTCGCTTTCTATAGTAAGCTTTAATAGGATTGATAACGGTTTTATAAACGCTTTATTCGAGTATTTATAAAGCATTTTTTTAATTGAAACGAGTTTAAGATTTGCTTTCAGATTCTTAGAATGTTATCAAAACGATTTGTTTCCACAAACGCTTTCTAAAGCGAGTCTGTGAAACAATCTAAAAGTCTACATAAAAAGTTTCTGCGAGCACTTTTAAGCGAGTTTAAAAAATGTTTTTCCAAACTTATATCAATATGATTTGGTGGTTTGTAACGCTTTAGCGATCTACTAAAAACACCAAAAGTGACAATCGATTTTAGACTATTATATTATTTGAAATAATATGTTATTTGTTGAATAAAGTTCTAATTCGCTTTCATGTTTTCTCAACAGAAAAATGACGGATCTTAACAACACCCCCATTGACACCACCGTTGATAGGCAAACCCCACTCAGCGTTGCTTAAAATGATGCAACCGTGACAACCGCTTATGCAACAGCAACAGCCGGTGCAACAAATACACCTACCCTTCCGGTGGGTAATGTTGCTGAAGAAACCACGTGTAGTACCATGTTCAGTGCTGGTCTCTATCAAACGGCTTCTATTCAAGGAACCACAAGTGCTCTGGTTGCAATTCCAACTTCTCAGGCTGTACCGAGCTTGTTCACTCAAGGATTGATGCTAGACAATTTTGATGGCAAAGGCTTCAAAACGTGGCAGAAGAAGATGATGTTCTTCCTAACAACAATGAAACAAGATCAATTCATCCAAGAGGACAAGCCCCTTGTCCCTTACGGAATTGATGATGTGCACACTCTGGCAATCGTTGATATATGGGTGCACGCTGACTTCATCTGCAAAGGATACATTTTGGGTCGCCTCATTGACCCATTGTACCGAGTCTAATGTGAGATCCCCACGGCGAAAGAGCTATAGAGATCACTAGATAAGTAATACAGACGCTGGCTTCCAGAAGTATGTGGTTGCAAAATTCCATGACTTAAAAATGGTGGATTCAAAACCCATCATGATCAGGTTGAAGCGTTCCAGCTCATTTGCGATGAAACCGCTGCTGAATGAATGTCTATATGCAAGACATTCACAACTCTCAGCTTCATTCAAAAGATTCTTTCAAGCTATGTGAATTTCAAGAACTACCTGAAGCACAAAATGAAGAAAATGTGTCTCGAGGAGCTCATCATGAGGCTCCCGATGGAATCCAGAAACCGAATTGCTGACAAGGTCAATGCTAAGGAGCATAATGTCAACATGGCTGAGCACAAAGGCAAAGAAAAGACACACATCCACTCTTCTGCCAAGCCTTCCAAAATAGATGCAGTCCTGAAGGCTTATGGAGTAAACTTCAAGAAGAAATGCATTAAAACCAATGCGCGAATGTGGAGATATTCAAAGGAAAATGTCACTACTTCCACAAAGTTGGTCACAAGACTGCTGAGTGTCACAACAAGATCAGAGATGAGAAGGCTCAAGCGCATCTCACTGAGAAGAATCTTGTTGCAGTGGTGACTGAGGTCAACATGGTTGAGGGCAACAACCCAAAGGAATGGTGGTATGATACATGTGCCACCACCCACATTTGCACTAATAGGATGATGTTCAACACCTATCAGAAAAGCAAGACTCAGGAGAAGCTGTTCATGGGGAACACTGCACTCTCCAAGATTGAGCGGACAAGCTCGTGATTAGGAAGAATAAGATGTATTTGGTAAAAGGATATGTTAAGGATGGACTAGTCAAAATGAATGTAATGACAGTCACTCCGAAAATTGTAGCTCCAAATATTTCAATGAATAAGAAATAGCTAGTTGCTTATTTGGTTGAGTCTTTTAATATATGACATGAAAAATTAGGTCATGTAAACTATAAATCGATACAAATATTAATGAATCTAAATCTAATCCCAAAATGTAAAACAAGTAAACAAAAATGTGAAGTATGCGTACAGGCTAAGCTCATAGAACGCTCTCACCTCGTGTTGAAAGAACTAACAAACCTCTAGATTTTGTTCATAGAGATCTATGTGATTTAAAATACATATAAACTAGCGGTGAGAAAAAGTACTTTGTAATCTTCATAGATGACTGCACAAAATATTGTTATGTATACTTATTACATAACAAAGATGAAACTTTAGAAAAATTCAAAGAATTTAAACTCGATGTCGAAAATCAGCTTAAAACAACTACTAATATAGTTAGAAGCAACATAGAAGGCGAGTATGATGGTCCATTTAATGCGTTTTGTAAAAAAAACATGGAATAATTCATCAAACTACAACTCCTTATTCACCAAAATCTATGGAGTTGTTGAACGCAAAAATCAAACTCTAAAAGAGATGATGAATACTATATTGCAGGAATCTGGGTTACCCCAGAACATGTGTGGGGGGGGAGAAGTGTTGCTTACCACTAATTATATCCTCAACAAAATTCCACACAAAGTAACTGACAAAACTCCATATGAGCTATGGAAAGGTAATTACCTTCATATAAATACCTTAAAGTGTGGGGGTGTTTGGAAAAGTTGCGGTACCACCACAAAAGAAAGTCACTATTGGACTTAAAACAGTGTATTGCATCTTCATCGGATATGCAGATAATAGTAGTGCTTATCAATTTTTAATACATAAAAATTAAATATCAGATATTCATGGAAATGCAGTAATGGAATCAAGAAATGCATCTTTCTTCGAAAATATTTTTCCCTGTAAGGAAAAACAAGGTTCAAAACGAACTCGAGAAGAAATAGATGACGACAATGTTTCAGAAACTAGACAAATTTCTAAATTTCTATAAATGATATTTCAGAAGATGAAAAAGATGAACCTAAAAGGAGCAAAAGAGTTTGAAAGGAAAAATCTTTTGGTGAAGATTTCTTAATGGCGTTTTTATTAGAAAATGATCTAAAAACTTTGGCAAAAGCCATGTCATCACCAGACGCTCCCTTTTGGAACGAAGCTGTCATAAGTGAATTCGGTTCTATCATGCATAATTATACATGGTACATAAGCATTTACCACATGGTTGCAAAGCATTAGGGAATAAATGGATAATGAAAGTAAAACTAAACCCTAATGGAACACATGGTTTACACAAAAAAAGGCTTGTAGTTCAAAGATTCTGACAAAAAGAAGGCCTTAACTATTTTGACACTTATTCTCTAGTAACAAGAATAACATCAATAAAGCTGATTGATAGCAATCGCAGCTTTAAGAGACTTAGAAATCTATCAAATAGATGTAAAAATCGTATTTCTAAATGATGATTTAGAAGATGAAATTTACATGAAACAACCTGAGAGTTTTGTTATTTCTGCACAGGAAAACAAAGTATGCCGACTTGTAAAGTCACTTTATGGGCTTAAACAAGCTCCTAAACAATGGCATGAAAAATTTGACAATGTAATGATGTTAAATGTTTTCAAAATTAATGAATGTGATAAATGCATAAACTACAAAAATACCAAAAAATGTGTATGTTTTGTATGTCTATATGTAGATGATATGCTCACTATTGGAAGCAATAAATATATCATCAATCAAACAAAAAATGTGCTCAAAGGCAATGCAATTTGAGATGAAAGATATGAGATTAGCAGATGTTATTCTTGAGGTTAAAATCACAAGAAATTAAAATGGAATCATCTTGACCCAATCTCATTATGCTCAAACAATATTAGAGAGATTTAAAAATTACTCTAATAGTATGGAAAAAACTTCGTTAGATCCCCAAATGCACTTGACAAAGAATTCAGGTGAAGTTGTTTCACAAAACGAGTATGCACGTGTGATCGGAAGTCTTATGTACTTGACCAATTGTACTAGACCAGATCTAGCGCATGCAGTAAACGTACTTAGTCGATATACAAATAGTCTAGGTCATACACACTGAAAAGGTATAACGAGAGTACTCAATTACTTGCGCTACACAAAAGATTTTGGGCTTCATTATGGTAAAGAACCAACAATTTTAGGAGGCTACAATGATGCTAACTGGATATCAGATTCTAAAAATTCAAAATCTGCAAGTGGGTATGTCTTTACACTAGGAGGAACAAAAATATCGTGGAAATCTACCAAACAAACAGTGTTAGCGAGATCCACCACAGAATATAAGTTTATGGCCTTAGACAAAGCATCAGAAGAAGCTGATGGCTTAGAAATTTATTGCAAGATATTCCTATGTGGAAGAAACCTGTGCCAGCTATACACATACACTGTGACAGTCAATCAGCTATAGCTCGTGCTCAGAATCTCTATAATGGTAAATCTCGTCACATCAGAAGATGACATAAGACCATTAGACAACTTATCTCAAATGGTGTAATCACAATAGATTATATCAAAACGGATGACAAACTAGCGAATTCATTTACTATAGGTTTGCCACAAGATATTGTTACTAAATCATCAAACATAATGGGTTTAAAGCCTATAACGAGTGAGGATGCTTGACTACAACCCAACCTATCGTGACTGAAGATCCTAAGACGTAGGTTCAAATGGAAAACAAAATCAAAGATAATTTACTAAAAGAACTTTGAGACAAAGTAGTCTCTTCCCAGCTCCTAAGATGATAAAGTGCTAAGAAATGTAAAAAGAATAAGCATTAGCTTTTAATGATTTCATAGCTTTTAAAGTGGAGTATTACTCAATACTGTCAATCACCTAATGAGTGTGAAATGAGTTTGTTTCTAGGAGAATGAATGCAAGAGTATATTCTCTAAGTTTACTCATGAAAACCATGAATAGGTTAGGACCACAATGAACACAATAGAGAACTAAGTTCTACAAGAAAATGAAGTTGCGTTATGAATGTTGTCTCGGTCTACATAAAACACCGATTGGTTCAAGACATTATGTTCACCTCCTGGTAAAGTAAACCCGGCATATATTAACTATGAGTGATTAAAGGCTTAAAAATGTCACCAATTCAAACACAATAAATTTTTGCAAACACTCTCGGTAAGTATGTTTGTCAAGTCATTAGTATAAGTCTAGCTAGTAAATTTTATAGAGTTTTAGAATCTAATGAGTTTGCATATGTTTAGAATCATTTCTATTCATGCCGGAGATTGTTGGATCAATATTAAAGTCCATGGCTTTGATTGAAGTTTGAAAAAGAATGAATTTGGCAATGGTTAGAAAGCCCAAAAAAACAAGTAAATGTGATGACTTTCATTTGTCCCACATTGGAAACATAATGAAATTAGAGTAGTATATATATGTCCTCACTCTTCAACTTGCTTAAACGAGTCAGAGATAGAGAGGACTCCCACGCGCGCTGCTCAAGCCGAGCCGGTGGCCGGCCGGCTCTGCGTGGGCTTGGGTTTTGGGTCTTGGAAACCCATAATGTCAAAAAAGGAAATATTTCTTACAGTCTTCCACTTGGTCGTTAGTAATATCCAATAATGTTTTCCTTATGGAATCATAAGGCCGGCATAATAAGCTATAACTTTATTTTTCATTTGGTCATTATAAGTGTCTTAACTAATCTAGTAATCAATGAGAGTCATGGCGGTTAAATATCATTCTGCAACATGATCCCTTCCATGTACTACTACACTGACCTTCTTAGTTAGACCATAAACATAAGTAGGAGTCTCATAATGGTCCCTTTAATATATTTAAATCAAGACTCATTCTGTTTTCAGAAATCCAATCAACAATAATTGTGTGCACATTGTAAACAGAATATATAAGGATGTAAAAGTCATAAAGAGCTCAATAATTGTCATACATAGGCTAATCGTACAAACAACATAATTAAGCATTAACCTCAAGATCCATTCTTTCAGTATGCTTAATGAAATTCTTTGGAGGTAAAGCTTTTGTAAATATGCCTGCAACCATAAGTTCAGGGCATATATGTTCAATGACAAACTTTTCTCTTTTGACATATTGCTTTAATGATAGATATTTGAGGTTCATATACTTAGCTCCTTTAGATATCCTATCATGCTTAGAGGAGAATATTGCAGCTTGATTGTCACAGTAAAGAGTGAGAGGCTTGTCAACAAAACTCAAAGTCTCAAACTCCAACACGAAATTCCGCAATCATCTTCCTTTAGTATAAGCCTCATAACATGCAACATACTCACCTTCCATAGTGGATGTGTAGATTAACTCTGACTTCCGGCTTTTACATGAGATGGCACATCCACCAAGGAGATACACATAGCCAAGAGTACAGTGTCTAGAGTATTTGCATCCACCAAAATCTGAGTCTGAATATCCAACCATCTGTGGATGTGTCAATTTTTGATATGTCAACATGTATTTTCTTGTTCCCTTTAAGTATCTCAAACCCTTCGTTGCAGCTTGCAAATGAGCGAGTCATGGGTTACTCTGAAATCTACCCAGCACGCCAACTGCATGACTAATATCAGGTCTAGTACAAACCTGTGCATACATCAAACTTCCCACGAGAGATGGATAAGGGTATTTTTGCATTTCATTTCGTTCCATTTCATTTTGTGGACATTGCTTAAGATTGAGCATATCACCTTTATGCATAGGAGCAATGCTAGAAGAACATGTCATCATGTCAAATATCTCAAGAACTTAATCATTATAAGCTTTCTGAGACAGTCCCAAAATTCCCAGTGATCTGTCATGGAATATCTCAATTCCTATCACATGGGATGCCTCACCCATATATTTCATTTCAAAGTTCTTGGAGAGATAACTCTTAGTCTCATGTAATAGACCAAGATCACTGTTGGCTAATAAGATGTCATCAACATACAGAACCAAAAATATGAACTTACTCCCACTGTTCTTAAGATATGCATGGATCCACAATGTTTTCTTTGAAACCGAATTTTGCAATGGTTTCATCAAACTTTAAGTACCATTGTCTCGAAGCTTGTTTCAATCCATATATTGATTTCTTCAATTTGCAGACCATGTCTTTATGACCTTCAATTATGAAGCTTTCAGGTTGACGCATATAGACTTCTTCTTGTAAGTCTCCATTAAAAAAGGCGGTTTTCACATCCATTTGATGTAAATCGAGATCATATTCAGCTACATGTGCCATGATAATTCTGAAAGAATCTTTTCTAGACACAGGTGAAAATGTCTCACTATAATCAATGCTTTCTTTCTGATTAAACCCTTTGGCTACAAGTTTGGATCTACGACATTTAACATTGCCATGACAGTCAAGCTTGGTCTTATAAATCCATTTGCACCCGATTGCTTTATGTCCTTAAAGCAATGGAACAACATCTCAAACTTCATTCTTAACCATTGAGTTATTTCATCTTTACTGACATCAATCCATTGAACAGAATTAATATCTTCATGGCTTGTGAATAAAAAATTGGTTCTTTTAAATCCATATCTCCATATTATATTTGGTAAAGCACATAGTCATCGGAAATAGTTGATCTTCTCTCACGAGTTGATCTTCTTAATGCTGGTTCTTCCTGTGTTTCATGTTTATTATTGGTGATATTTTCATCATGGAGTGGTTGATCATTCAACTGGGTTTTCTCGTTGTGCAACGGTTCAACAACAAGAGGATTCCCAACATTCAGAACTAGAGGTAAAGAGATATTTATCCTAACTTCTTGAATGACCACATCTTCAACTTTATCACTCCCACTAATTTCACCATTTTCATAAAATCTGACATTATTGGTTTCTACTATTCTCATAGTATGAGTTGGACAATAAAATCTATATCCTTTAGACTTCTCAGGGTAACCAATAAAGAAACCACTGACCGTTCTAAAATCTAATTTCTTTTCATGTGAATTGTATATTCTTGCTTCAGTTGGGAACCCCAAACTTGGATGTGTGACAGACTCGGTTTCCAGCCCTTCCACAGTTCAAAAGGAGTCTTCAGACTGCTTTGCTAGGAACTTTGTTCAAGATATAGGCTGCGGTACCTAATGCATCCATCCACAAAGATATAGGTAAATTAGCATGACTCATCATGGATCTAACCATTCCCATATAGTACGGTTACGCCTTTCAACTACACATTCTGCCATTGAGAAACGATTCCTAATTTCTGGAGGAGTTTGGCAAATGGTCCAGGATGTTGTCCTCTTTCATCATATCTGCCATAAAATTCACCACCTCTATCTGACCTAACGATTTTCACCTTTTTATCTAACTGTCTCTTTACTTCAGTAATGAATACTTGCATAGCATCCACAGATTGAGACTTTTCATGCAATAGATAGAGATAACAATAATGTGAATAATCATCGATAAAGGTAATGAAGTACTTTTCACCTTCGAAAGTTGGAACGTCAAAAGGTCCACAAATATTTGTATGTATGATTTCAAGAAGCTGTGTATTTCTTATGGCTCCTCTTTTAGTGTGTTTAGTTTGTTTGCCCTTAATGCAATCTATACACTCTTTGTTATTGGTAAAATCAAGATTTGGTATGACTCCATTTTTACCAATCTTTTTGATTCTTTCATTAGAAATGTGTCATAGTCTTTTATGCCACAAGAAATATGAATCATTTGCACATGCTTTAGTTTGGTTTTTCAAAATTTTGACTAGACAAATTTAATTTGTAAAGATCTTTAACCAATATTCCAGAACCAATTTGATTAGAGTTCCGAAATAAATTGAAACAACCATCTCCTTGGGAAAACTTAAAACCAGCCAAATCGAGTTTGCTTACTGAAACTAAATTACGGGAAATGGATGGAACATAAAAAGTCTGAAATAAATCCAACCAAAAACCATTATCCAAAATAAGATGATAAGTGCCAATAGCTACAATTGGCGCTCTGTCTTGATTCCCCACAAGTATATAGTTTTCACTTGGTTTTATAGTCTGGGTTGTAAGGAATCCCTGAAAGGAAATAGTTACATATACATTAGCACCACTGTCAATCCACCAAGTATCAGAAGAAACATTAGTAAAGTTAGATTCTAAAAAGCTTACCGAACCCATAGGATTACCTTCCTTTTCAAATCATTCTTTTCTTTTAGGACAATCTTTCTGAAAGTGTCCAGACTTTTTGCAAGAGTTGCATCAGTCATCTTTTATTGTCTTCTTTTCATTGACTTGATTAGAATCATTCGTCATGGGTGGTGCTCTTTTATGACTCACTTGATGTCTTTTCCCAGCTTTAGGTCCAGCTCCTTGGACATAGTGGCCAACCTTGATACCTTCACGACCAAGCCTTGATTCCTCTTGGACTAGTTTATTAGCCAATTCAATAGACGTCCATTTTTCAACTATGGCATTGCAATTGATTTGGAATGGTCCATACTGAGGAGATAAAGAGTTTAGGGTAAACTGGACAATGAATGAATAATCCACACTCATTCCTAAACTCTTTAGCTTAGCCGCAAGATTAGTTATTTCAATGAAATGTTCATGCATAGACCTTGTGCCATTATGTTTCATGGTTGTAAGATTTGCCATAAGTTTACCGGCAAGGGATTTTTCTGCAGTCTTAAATTGTTCTTCTATAGCTGCTAGATAAGCATTTGCTTTCTCTGCAACTAAAAGGGAAGTCTTGATGTTGCTAGCTTTCTCTTAGCTTTCTCCCATGCTTTATGGAAAGCATTTTCTTACTCAGACTATCATTAGTTAGTTGGCTAAGCTCTTCTTCACGAAGTGTCAAATTCAAATCTAGGACACCTAATGTGAACTCAACTTTGTCTTTCCATTCTGAGAAGTTGGTTGCCGTGAGGATTGGGACAAAAGAGACCATAAATGACAAATTAGCAGGAAAAATACTGCATTTTAGAGATAGAATAAGAATTAATTAGACTTCATAGCTTAATCAACACTTAAGAATTTAATGTGTATGACAAGAAATTATAATGTTCCTGTGGGAATCATATAATCTCAGATAAAGTCATAGACTCATGAAACTTTATTGAATGGTGTACCGAATTATTCAAGTTAAGTTATCTGTGAATATCCTTAGCCTTCACGATAACAATCATTCCATTATTAGTGATGTATTGAATTACTCAAATCAAATCATTAGTGGATGTTTTTAGTTTATACAATACATACACTATAAGTTATTGATCAATTCTTATGGTTATAGTCTACTTGTGGGTAACTAAATAATTCATAAAAATATCAAAAACTACGTTTAAATAATAATTTTTATTTGCAAACTTTCATAAGATAAAGTCACTGTGGTGCAAAAACGATTATGCAGGATATACAAAACACTATGTACGAATTATGCAGAGACAAATTATCATTATCAGTTTTACACAAAAACTTCACGAATAATTATTTTCAGCAAAGGTCTGTGAAAACCCTAATTCACAGAAGCCCGGAATTTGCACGGAAAAGGATTTGCGAAATAAACTATAATTCGCAGAAATTCGTTTTTGCACAGATTCTGTACGGCGAAAATTATAATTCGAATTTGCACAAACTATGCACAATTCTATTAAACAGACCTAATATAATTCTCTAATGTACAAATTTTGCACGTATACGAAAATGAAACTCATAAACAGGTCTAGAAATCATAATATTTAGATCTATCAATTTCAGTTATCTAGTTCATAAATTTATTGTTCCTAATGGATTAAAAAGATGTCTATAACCATGCTCTGATACCACATATAAGTTAGATTTACATGAACCATAAGATCTTTAAACATCTAGGTTAATCACATAATGGAATCATATGAATGTGTATAGATTTACTTACATTCATTGTGCATGAGAGATCTTCATGAATGGATTGAATCATGAATGGAAGACGAACAACTTAATCTCTTCTTATGAACTTTTAGGTTTCTCTCGGCTCGCCTATAACTTTATGTGTTGCTTTTAGTATATCTTTATGATGGTCTAAAGATATGTATTTATAGGTGGAGAAGAGACCTAATTCCTCTTTAAGGTTTCCTTTAGATTAATCTCAATCGTCCATCAAGGTAGAGATAAATTAGAAATAACTCATTTATTTTCAATTTCAGTGGTCACCAAATATATTACAGAATATCAATATTCCAATAGAAAACGGATAACTATAAGACCACGTAATAGGAAAAAAAATATATTCTTTACATAAACAAGGCTCATCCATGCGTCTCTTATGCCGGCGATTCTTCCGGCTATGAAAGCAACCTAGAAAGCAATCCATGTTCCTTCGAGAGGGTAGAAGATAGAGTTCGTCGACGGTCTTTCACAGATTATTGATCCCACTTAAAGAGTCGACAGTGATCCAAGATGATGAGTTTGGTTCTCGACAGTCAAAGAAATCAAAAGGGAACTAGGTTAGTCGAGGAATAAGTATTGAGTAAAAGTTTTTTATTTTATTTTATTTAACTTTAAAAAAAATAAAGTTTTATTAATCATTGGATTATAAATTAAGAAGATTTAATTGGGTTACACAAAAAGTTACACTAGTAGGACAATTTATTATAGGTTTTATGGTAAGAGGAAATTATGGCTGTTTTTTGTTCTATTTTAGCAAAAAAAAATTTTAATATTAAAGGAAAAATAAGTAGATTTTAAATTAAAGAAAGTTAAGCATAATTAAAAATTGTAATAATTCATCAAACTTTACAATAAAACCAGCAAAATAATTATAAAGTAAAGATGATTAAAATATAAAAAGTATTAATTAGTTGGAAACAATAAAATAATAAATATCAGAAACAAAAGATTTGGAATAATATGTAACCATTACTTCTTTTTTTTGAACGACAAGTATGTAACCATTACATTATTGTTGAACGACAAGTATGTAACCATTAATCTATTATGCTTTTTCCATGTATTATATCATCTTATTAATTATTTTACTACTGTCAACATTTTTATTTTATTTTTATGAATGATAAGAGATCGGATTATAAATTACATGCATAATGAGATTGCAGAAAGCGTTGTCTCGAAACATGATTGCCAATGAGATTGCAGAGAGCGTTGTCCATGACCTGAGAATACATCCTACATTGCTGAGGGTTGGTCCCCAATGGCTTCATCGTCTCTTGTCAATGGAGGCATCATCTGTGACATCCCGACCCAACATAACTGAAATGGTTGGCGATATCATAACATTTATCTTTAGTCACAGGGTCGAAACAATGTGTTTTTAAGGATTCCGGAACGTATTTGGCAAAAATCCACCAATATGAGTCGAATCTGAAATAGAAAAGGAGGAGAAGTGAGCATTTTGACAAAAGCTCAGTACGGAAGCTCCATGAGCCCCGAAATCATCACCCGACGTTCACCACACAACATAACCAAAGCTCTACCTAGAACTTATAGTAAATCAAGAGCAATCAACAAGAAACGAGGATAAACCCCGACAGTGCCAGCATGAGACTACGCCACCTAGATTGGTCCCCGCGCTTCTCATGTTGTCGCGTGATACCTCACCACCTCGATCGGTCCCCGTGAGTTCAACGCCTTCACGCTATTACGCCACCTCGTTCAGTCCCCGCGTAATCCGCACCACCACATTCACACGATCACGCCACCTCGTTCGGTCTCCACACGATTCGTGCTACAACATTCACATGATCACGACACCTCGTTTGGTCTCCGCGCGATCCATTCTACAATATTCACATGATCACACCACCTCGTTTGATCCCCGCATGACTCAACAAGAGACGATGCAACACCCAAAAAATCTCTAACACGTTGCACATACACATATAGACCTTATTACCTTTCCTATATCATATGCACTACCCACACATGCTTATTCCCCACACAGTACAAACATCCGCATACAAATATCAATCATCATACAACCACATTTAGTTTAGCAAACTATGAGTAGATCTAGGTGTTCACACATTACAATACAATATATAGGTATATATATATGATATAGTTCATGTATCAAACAACTACGCGTATGCTTATAGATAGCACGTATGTATATATGGTTTAGTTAGAAACTTCTACTATGAAGCTATAATTAAAGAAGGAAGAAGAGATCATATCAGTCCTCACCTTAGCCTTAGATCTGTGAATGGAAAAGAGAGAAGAACAGATCTGAAACTTACGGATTTCTACGAACCAGATCTACAAGGAAACGAGTAGGTGCTACCACCAAAAGACCCCAGATGAGAGATCCAAGATAAAAGAGAAGAATGAGATGAATAAAACGATAACTAGGGTTTCTTACCTCACCTACCGGAAATATAGAAGCCCACATACCGGCGGGCCTGGATGTGACAACTCCCCCCCCCCCACTTAACTAGGAATTTTCCCAGAATTTCGAACAAAGCCGGGGAAAACTCAACCATTAAGTAAGAGATTGGGAACTTGTTCGAGTCATATTAGTTTAAGTCGAGACTGACCCTCTAGGTTAGGAATAGAGAGTCTTTCCTGGGCTCTAATACCACTTGTGACACCCTAACCCAGCATAGCTGAAATGTGTCTTTAGGATCCCAGGACGTCTTTGAGAAAAACCCACCAATATGAGTCGAACCTGAAATGGAAAAGAAGGAGGAGTGTGAGCATTCCGAAAAAAGCTCAGTGAGGGAAGCTCCATGAGCCCCTAAATCATCACCCGACGTTCACCACACAATGTAGCTAAAGCTCTACCTAGAACATCCAGTAAATCAAGAGCAATCAACAAGAAACGAGGATAAACCCCGATGATACCAACATGAGACTACGCCACCTTGATCGGTCTCCGCGCTTCTCATGTTGTCGTGTGATACCTCACCACCTTGATCAGTCCTCGTGAGTTCAACACCTTCACGCTATTACACCACCTTTTTCGGTTCCCGCGTAATCCGCGCCACCACATTCACACGATCACGCCACCTTGTTCTATCCCTGCGCGATTCGTGCTACAACATTCACATGATCAGGCCACCAAGTTTGGTTCCCGCATGACTCAACAAGAAACGATGCAACACCCGAGAACTCTCCACCATGTTGCACCGGCACACATAGACCTTATGGCCTTTCCTATATCATATGCACTACCCACACATGCTTATTTCCCCCACACAATACAAACATCTGCATACAAATATCAATCATCATACAAACACATTCAGTTTAGCAACCTATGAGTAGATCTAGGTGTTCACACATTACAATACAATATAAAGGTGTATATATGATATAGTTCATCTATCAAACAACTACGTGTATGCTTATGGATAGCACGTAGGTATGAATGGTTTAGTTAGAAACTTCTACTATGAATCTATAATGAAAGAAAGAAGAAGAGATCACATCAATCCTCACTTTAGCCTTAGATCTGCGAATGGAAAGAGAGAAGGACATATCTGAAGCTTACGGCTTTCCATGAACCAGTTCTACAAGGAAACGGGTAGGTGCTACCACCAAAAGACCCCAGATGAGAGATCCAAGATAAAAGAGAAAAAGGAGATGAAGAAAACGATTACTAGGGTTCTTTACCTCACCGGTGACCAGATCTAGGAAGAAGAAGAAGAGAGGAGATCTAGATACGAACTCAGATTGGTTCATTGGTGATCTCAGACGGCTCGGCTCTAGTGTGTAACGAACGACGACCAACGAGGAGAAAGAGACAACGGCGAAAAAGAGGAGAGGGAAGTCAGCCAAGAGAGAACGAGAGAAAAAAGAAAAGGAGAAACCTTGACGACTAGAGTTTTCAGATCTTTCTGAAACTTTACAGTGCTTCGCTCTGGTTTCTAAATAGGAGAGAAAAGAAGGTGAAGCCTCCTTTTTATAGAAAAAGAAGAGTAAGCCTTAAAGTTTACTACACATACCTAAATTAAAAGAAGAGAAATATAGGATTTAATTCAATTTAACAAGAAAATATAGAAATCCACATATCGGCGGGCCGGCGGCGAACCGGGATGTGACATCTTTTGTTTGAGTTTTTGGCGACTTGGTTCTTGTCAATGAAAGGATATGCCGATTGCAAGTTGTTCTTCAATGTGGGTTTCTACTGTTATCCTCTAGTTGATTTTTTCAGTTTTTTTTTTGCCTCCTCCTGTTTTTAGAGGCTCTCTGTTTCACTTTGTTTCACAAACTCATACACACCAATTTCCCCCATTCTTAAAAACCAATGTATCATGGGCCATAGGTTAGGCTGCAAGCTCGATATACATGCTCTCAAACAATGACTAATGGGTCCTTCAAATATGTTCTCAATTTTCCTTTCCACTCCATGTTTTTGGGTCATATTTGTCGAACCTTAAGCTCATTTTCAAAATCGTAATATAAGATTTAGAATTTTTAAACAAAATTGTCCAAAAAGACAAAAAAAAAAAGCCATGAGAAAAAAGGTCAAACGGCATGTTTCATATCTAAAAACTCCAAATTACGACAAAAGAAATTAAAAGGAAAGTTTGTGAAAATAAATATATTGTGATTATTGTAGTAATAGATGTGTATGTGGCATCCAATAACAGAGTGGAGAAATCCATGGTTCAAAGCAACCATAAGATTAGCTCAAAGAACACTTTTGATTTTTTTTTTTCCCAACAATTATAAAATTAGCTCACTTGTTCCTTTCCCTTCAATCTCTCATCTGTTAGTTCTCACTTCAAAATCTATCTTTCATTCATGCATCATCATCAGCATCATCCTTCGATTTCTCTAACGTTTCTTTTGGGTTTCTAGGTGAAAAGTCTCTTTTTCTGCAAATTTACACTTTCTGCATGAGTTTTTCAACCTAGAAATAGAGTGTTTCATTGAAACTTTTTTTGACCGACATAACAATGACTCGTAAACAAAAATTACCCACTATATGTCTTCTCTTAAGAAAATTCTGATCAGTTCCCTTTTGTTTTTACAGAACTGGATCTCACCACATCATGCTTATTTCACCCTTATCATCTTTTTGCTCAAACCAATATTCATCTTATTCTCCAGGTACTTGATTTTTTTTTTAATTAACTTCCCATTTTTATGATATTTATATTTATTATTAGTTTCTATTTCTATGTTCATACTTCATACGCGTTAAATAAATGAAGAAGAAAACACTGTATTTACTTTCGTTATATATTAACAAAACCGTGCTTCAAGAGGTTCAACTGTTGAAACCGACATATCAAAGATTCGGTTCTTGTCCGAACTTGAAGGATCAGAAGAAGGGAAGATGAGCGAAGAAGAAGAGATCAGTGAACTGTCGAAATTGGTTTTCAAATTCGAGTTTCAGACGGAAACTTTCGAGAGGTTAAGCAGAGGAGGTTACAGATCGTTAAGCGGTTCGGATGAGAGCGAGAGCGAGAGCGGTTCCTTGTCTTGTTCTCCGGCGATTAATACGGCGGAGAAGAAGTATAAGTCTCCGTCACCGGCGAAGAATCTCACTTTCACTGTCGATAACCCAAAGTCGGCGACTTTTAGGGTTGAGGATTGTCTGAAGAAAAAAACAGAGGATTACGGTGAGAGCAATTTTTTGTCTACTTCTCCGGCGGTTTCCACGGTGGCAAAAAAGTATGAGTCTCCGTATCTGGTGAAGAACCTCAGTTTTGTTGTTGAAAACCCAAAGTCGGCGACTTTTAGGGTTGAAGATTGTTTGAAGAACCGAGAAAAAACAGAGGATTACTCCGGCGATTCCGGTGAGAGTTTGAGACGCTCTTCTCCGGTCATTCAAACGGCTGATAAGTACGGATTGCCATCTCCGGCGAAGAATCTTACATACGTTCTCGAAAACCCAAAGGCGGTGACATTCACGGTTGAAAAAACAGAGGATCACTCTGTTTCTTTCACCGTTAGCAAGAAAGAGAACTCCGAGAAGATCAGATTCTTAACAGAAGAAGATTTTGTGGAATCGGATTCTGATTTCGTTGACTCGAGTCGAACATTCACAAGCAACGAAGATGGGTTCTTATCAGATTCCGACTTCGGAGAAACATCGCCACCGGAGGAGAAAGGGCAAAACCGTAAAACCGCCAATTCTTCAGGTTCTTGTTCTGATTCAGAAGAAGATGAAGAAGAGGACGAAGAAGGTTTCGAGAGTTTATGGGAGCATCAAAATTTGATAGAGCAACTTAAGATGGAGATGAAGAAAGTTAAAGCTATTGGTGGGCTTCAGACAATTCTCGAAGAGGAAGAGGAAGATGATTGTCCTAAGATCATGGAGGAGTTAAAGCCATGGAGGATCGAAGAAGAGAAGAGGTTTAAACATGCTGATACCATTGGGGAAGTTCATAAGTTCCATCGAAGTTACAGAGAAAGAATGAGAAAACTCGATATCTTGAGTTTTCAGAAGTCTTTTGCTCTTGGTATGTTTTCTCAATCTTTTTTTCTTTATTTTTTTAAAAAATTTTATTTTCATTTTTTAGTCTTATTAGTCAAATTACTTGGCCTACATTAATTTTATTTTGTAGTGTTTTATAAGTTAGAATATTGTTCTTTTTTATAAAACCAGTTCATATTTATTGTAGGGTTCTTAAGTGGGGTTCTTAGTTTTTAAACTAAGAATCAACTCTTAAATAAGAGTTTTAAGAGCCGGTTCTTAACTGTAAAGTAAAAAAAAAAAAAACATGAAAAATCAAAAGTTAAGAAACTTCGCAATGAACATGGCGTCCTATGAAATCCTATTTATTATAGGGTTTAGAACATCTTTAATGGGGTACTTAGAAGGTTGCTTAGCGTGTAGGGTCCATCAAAAAGTTAAGCAACCTCTAAGCACCACTTCTTAAAATGCTTCATTAAGCATCAGCTCTTACACTATTCGCGGGTCCCATTGACACGTGGCAGCCCGCGATTTTTTTTAAAAGTCAAAAAAGAAAAAAAACAAAGCACTGCAAATGGGGTGATAAGGTTAATGATGCTTTTATAGGGTCCAATTAGCGATTTATTACGCGTTTTGCACCAAACCCAAAAGCTAACAGTTATTTAATCGTCTTTATGGTTTTCTTACTAGTTTTGAATAAGTGTTTTCTTGGAAGCTTTGTTTATTAATTACATGGAATATGTTTGTTAGGGAACAGTACATATGTCATTTTAGAAGAAGTTAGTGATCTCTTATTACTTGAACAAACACACTTTATTAATTGATTAATTAAAAGTCTTTCATTCTATTTATTGTTTTGGGTTGGAGACTAGAACGGATCTTTGACAACGTGAATGGATTGTCTTTAATTACTTACAGTTTTAGGGTTCGTATAAGACGTTTTGATGTTCTTTACCTTTCTTAGATACAGAGATCACAGGTAGATCATACTCTAAATGCTAGCATGTGTTAAATGTTGCTTCAACCATAAAGTTAGATTTGGGGAATTGAAAACTTAGTCTAACCAATTTGTTTTTCTTTATTTGTTAAAGCCAATGCACACATGCAAATCTTTATTGGCCCATTTCACCAATTGTGTCATTTTTGGGGGTTAGCCTTTATGTTTCTTCTTTATTGCATGATCTCTTTTGGTACTTCTTTAGCTATATTGTCTTATTACTCTCCACTAACTTAGTCTTGGTAGTGGAACCCACCTTTCTTCTTTTCCATCTAATTACTCTAAAATTTGTTCTTTTAGTAACAAAATTAGATTTTGGAAATTTTTATTAGGTCAGTAAGCATTTTAATGACTTCTGTGTGCCAATTTTACATTCTACAATTTTTTGATTGATTGGAACATTTTCATTGGGAAGTTTTCACAATTTTTTTTAAAAATGCTTACATAAGTAGATCACATGTAGATCAGTTGATGCTATATGACAAATGTTGTTTCAACCATAAACACTTTGTGAACTGAAAACTTAGTCTAACCAATTTGTGTTTCTTTATTTTTTAAGACAATGCACACATGCAAATCTTTACTGGCCTATGTCACCAAATGTGTCATTTTTGGGGTTAGCTTTTATGTTTCTTCTTTATTGCATTGCTTTCTTTTGGAACTTCTTTACCTAATTTTTCTCACTCTCCACTCACTTAGCCTTCATGCTAGTGGAACCTACGTTTCTTCTTTTCAATCTAATTACTCCCAATTGTGTTTCTTTTATTAGCAAATTAGATTTGGAAATTATTAGGCCAGTAATCATTTGCTTAATAATTCATGTGTGCCAATTTTATATTCTGCAACTTTTTGTTGAGTTATGATGATTTTATACGATTCTCAAATGTTTTTAAAGGATTTATAAAATTTAATTTTTACAAGATTTAAAAATACTTTTACATATTTTGTATGGTTTTATATGTGTTTTACAATACAATTATAAAAAGTGATAAAAACATCGTAATTTTGTAATTATACAAAGGAATCTATAAAATCCTATTGTTATTTAGGAACTGGTTTTGAGAACCTATGCTCCTACTATTTAAATTTGACATGTTGTTTTCTTATTTGATTCATCAATTTAACTTTGATTCTTGGCCATTTTTCTTGAAGGGCTTCTTCAATCAAAGAACCCCTCGACCGTTGGATCTTCTCCTTCTCAGGCATCATTTTCCTCGGTTTTTAATCTCCGGTTATGGAGACCAAAGAAACCGGAAACCGAACCTTTGGTTCAATTCAGAAAAGAGACTCATGGAGAATTGGAGAACGTATACGTTGGCCACATGTGTCTGTCGTGGGAAATTCTTCACTGGCAATACGAAAAGGCCATTAAATTACTGGAATCCGATGTGTACGGTTCTCGTCGGTACAACGAAGTCGCAGGAGAGTTTCAACAGTTTCAGGTTCTGCTTCAGAGGTTTCTTGAAAACGAGCCTTTCGAAGAGCCTAGAGTACAACATTACATCAAGAAACGTCGTGTTCTTCGTAATCTCCTTCAAGTCCCGGTTATTCGAGGTAAGAATTCCTTAAACCGAAACTTACTATATTCTCAAACCGGTACTGGAGTTTCTAACCGGTTCTTGGAATGTTGATGATGGTAACAGAAGATGGAAACAAGGACAAGAGGAAGGAAAGAAGAGACTATGAAGAAAATGATGACGGTGCGATTAAAAGCGAACAACTTGTGGAGATTATGGAGGAAACCATCCGATTATTCTGGCGGTTTGTACGTTTTGATAAGTTAACTAGCTCCATTCATGATCATAAATCTAGAACCAAGTCGCAGATAGAGCCAGATCATGAAGAAGACTCGGAAGATCTAGAGATGTTCGCAGATGTTAAAGCAGCGCTTCACAATGTAAGTTTGTCAGTAAACTTTTTTTTAGTTTCTTAAATGATTTGCTAATGGGTTTAATCGCCATTTCTGGTTAATGTGATCGCAGAAGGAGAAAAGGTTGAAGGATGTCTTGAAGAGTGAGAGATGTATCATAAGAAGATTCAAAAAGCACAAGGAAGAAGATTCAACAGAAGATCAAGTGCTTCACTTCTTCTCACAAGTGGACATGAAACTTGTGACACGGGTCTTGAACATGTCCAAATTGACCAAGGATCACTTGGTTTGGTGTCACAATAAGTTGACCAAGATTAGCTTTGTAAATAGAAGGTTACATCTAGATCCTTCCTTTTGTCTCTTCCCCTGTTGATATTTTTGTATTGACTTGTAGATTTTATGCTATGATGCCTAACTAAATCAATTGGAGGTAATAATATACAAATTTTGTATTGAACATAGCTTATGAACCACATGTAGTTTTTTTTTTTGAGTTTGCCTATGCTTCTTATATAGTCCGTTTGTGCTTCTTTACTTAGTAGTGGTGTACATCTTATGTTGTTACTAGAGCAAATCCTATATGCAGATTTTTCTCCAAGTATTAGTTAGAAAATGAACGACTGTACGCTAATTGGAGAAGAGGTACAAAGACGGACACGTTAGACAACTGGATTCCGTTGATTCAATCCTTCTTGAAACAGATTCTTGTATATAGGAAAGGACATGTTTAGAAGATTGTATGTTATATATGTGAATGGTTAAGTGTTTGATTCAATCCTTCTTGAAGCAGTTTAGTATGTATTTTTTTTTTTTGTAACACAGCAGTTTAGTATGTATAAAATGAAAGATTTTATATAGACATGCGAAGGTTTTTCTAAGATTATTATATTATTCAAATTAGAGGTGGTTTGCGAATTCAGATCGAAATAGAACAACAAACATAAAAGAAACTATGAAAAGTTTGTGTAGTCATGGCTAAAATGTTTGTTGTTGCGCTCTTGAGATATGTGTGATCTTGAAATTCTACAATATTCACATGATCACACCACCTCGTTTGATCCCCGCATGACTCAACAAGAGACGATGCAACACCCAAAAAATCTCTAACACGTTGCACATACACATATAGACCTTATTACCTTTCCTATATCATATGCACTACCCACACATGCTTATTCCCCACACAGTACAAACATCCGCATACAAGTCTCAATCATCATACAACCATATTTCTTTTAACAACCTATGAGTAGATTTAGGTGTTTACACATTACAATACAATATATAGGTGTATATATATA
This sequence comes from Moricandia arvensis, assembly GCA_905132765.1. Classification (NCBI taxonomy): domain Eukaryota; kingdom Viridiplantae; phylum Streptophyta; class Magnoliopsida; order Brassicales; family Brassicaceae; genus Moricandia; species Moricandia arvensis. The sequence goes on along the minus strand of CAJHQP010001449.1, from coordinate 43,028 downwards.
TGATATAGTTCATGTATCAAACAACTACGCGTATGCTTATAGATAGCACGTATGTATATATGGTTTAGTTAGAAACTTCTACTATGAAGCTATAATTAAAGAAGGAAGAAGAGATCATATCAGTCCTCACCTTAGCCTTAGATCTGTGAATGGAAAAGAGAGAAGAACAGATCTGAAACTTACGGATTTCTACGAACCAGATCTACAAGGAAACGAGTAGGTGTAATTTTTTCTGTAGGGATGCAAACTCCGCCAACTCTATTAAAAAGCTTGGCCATGTTATTTGATTTTGAATCACGGAAATGACATCCATGCAACTTGTCCAAAGTGTTGACAAGTCATGTGTTGAATCATATTTTTTATAGACCAAATAAACGTTTATCTTCATTCCTGTATCACCAAGACCATCAAAACCATTACACCCCGGTGAAGAACTATCATATTAAATGCCGCCATCAATATCATTTGGATCATTAATATCGTCCTTACCCAAAAACCACCTATAAGATATTGAACTCCATCAACGGCTTGATTTTCGGTGCTAACTGTGTCCAACTCATCATTTTGGAATCCGACCTTGGGACAACATGTCATTTTACCCGACCCTGACATCGTTTCTCCTGTAAAATTATTTCTTGGATGTGATTCCATCGACTACAAGTACACAGTGTTGGCTATTGCCAGGTTTTGAATCTCCTACCGGTGCAAACCTGGCAAAACATTAAGATTCTTACATTGGGAGCTTATGAACTTGGAGAGTTCTCCTTGGTCTTTTCAGAGACATTCACATGACCAGGGGCAATAGCTTGCTCGGTCACTCGGTGATATAGGTGTTCGATCAGAAACGTTTAAACAAATAAAAATCTCCGATGGTGAGTACGATGTTGATGATGAAAGAGATGTGACATGTGCTTTGATAAACTACCATGGGATGAGAAGTTAGCTTGGATTTGCTCGGGCACCAGCAGATTATGGGTTCTTGAAGAACAAGAATGGTCATTACTTGATGGTCATCAAATGAATCAATCCTCGCAACATTATTTCAGTGGTGTCCCTGATGCACATGAAGTTATTTATATGCTTAGGGAAAAACGCAGCCGTTTTGTGCTTTCTATTATGATCACAAGAGTAAGATGACAAAACAAGTTGCACAAGGTGCCTCATTATAACTAGGTGTTTCCTATACAGTAAACAAAAACTTTAAAAACTTAAAAATTTAAATTATATTTAAATATTTTTTTATAGTATATAAATTTTATTATTTGCTTACAATTTTCAATTTACATTTAATTATATGTAAAATTAAATAAATTAAATATTTTTATTTAAAATTTAATTACTAATATATATGTATATATTTAAAATTATAATCTTGAAAATATTTTCTATCTATTTATTTTAGTTAAAATATATTAAATAAAATTTTAAAAGATTAAAAAAGAGTATTTTACGTATATAATTTTCAAAATCAAAATTAAATAGTATTTTTAAAATTTATAGATATTAAAAAGAAACTAATGGAATTCAGATTAGAATTTAAAAAAAAAACTGCACAAAATTCTGAAGAATTTTTTTAGTCACAAAATTATATAATTATAAAAAAAAATATTTCAAAAATTATAAATTACTATTTCTATTTTATTATTATATTTTTTATTGTTATATTAATAATAATTTATTAGTTATTACCATATTCTAATAAACTTACCAAAAATATAAATCAACAATTAATATTTATATATATATATATATATATCCATGTCACAATTAGATTCAAGTCATGTAATTATTGATGTCATCATTTTTTTTGAAAATTAATGTGGTTACTAGATGTTTTCCTGCACTATGTGCAAAAATAAAATTTTAAATTTAAATTATATTTTAAATAAAACTTTGTTAAAATTTTAGATTTTATTATTTTTATACCAATATTTTAACATAAATATTAATTTAGTTAAACATAAAATTAAGATAAATAAATATATTTTATTTATTTAAAGTTATATGTAATTTATATTGAAAATTATAGTCTAGATAGATTTTCATTTATTTCTTTTGGTTAAGACATATTAAATTAATGTGTATAAAATAAAATAAAATTAATATTAATTTTATATAATTATCAAAATATAAAACTAAACATAATTTCTAAACTTTTAGATATCAAAAAGAAACAAATTATATTACGATTAAAAATTTATTTAAAAAAAAATATATCAAATATTAAATCTTATTTAATAATAAATTTGTATAATAATAAAATTATACTTAAATAATATTTTGAAATTTTTAGTATATCTTATATTTCTATTATTATATTATTTAATAATATATTTGAATAAGTTTATTTTCATGATGATTTATGAGTTATTATTATATTTTTAAAAGTTAACAAAAATTAAAATTAACACATTAAATTTAGTTTTACACGTTATATTTAACTATAAGACATGTCATCAATTTTATATGTCATGTCATATTTTTTTTGGTGAAATTGTTTATAAAGATGACATGTGTGAAATCACTTTACAAATAATGTTTAGGAGATGATAACCACTTGGTAAATAATGTCTAAAGGATCTCAAAGAAGAAGTTTCACTGACTATTTTCCAAATCACACCGAAAATCTAATGTCTCTGAAATGAATTTGTAAAGCTGTTTTTTAATAATTCTTGTTTATCTAAGGATTATCTTTTTTTGGGTCTTGATAATACATATAAGTTCCAATAATTTACTCTTTATCCAATGGCTGTGTGTGGCTCTTACATACAAACAAGAACTCCTTGATATCACATAAAGAACAAAAAATCTAAGAAAGGCAACTGATCACAATCTTTATTACTCAAGGAGATGAGAACAATATTTTCTCCATCTCACCTATTTGTACTCTTCATTGTACCAAACAACTCAGATGCTATTAGAACACAGCACATTAGCGAGTAAAACCCCTCCTAGTTGTTTGGATTGTGTCTAGAATCTCATTCACACTGACTGGTCTGAAACAGATGGGTTATGTTTATGGGTGTATTACCAAAATGTGTGATGCAACTATTCCACCACTAGAACATTGTTCTCCAACATTCCTTCTCCGGAAGTAGGAAACTCACGTGAGATCTGCCATTCTCCATCCACTAAGAACTTCATCTCATACCTTAAGTTTCACGAATTAAAAAAAAAAACAGGTTTGAAACATATAAAAATTATGCTGAATGCAAAAAAAAAAAACATAAAGAAATGGTACCGCCCAGGACGAAGGACCAATGTGGTGGAGAATTTAGTAAAAGAAGCTGTGTACTCAGGCGATAGATCCTCAGGTTGGCTCCATCCATCGAACGATCCCATTACTTGTACACTCTAATGTGAAGATAAACAATAAGTGATGTTTAATATCAAACTTCATAATGTCAAATGCATGAATATACTGTAAGAGCCTTTCAGAATGTGGATGTTATTTACCTCTGCCATACCGATCCAGAAGACATTAACTTCCTTTGATTGTGCAGCTTCCACATCTTTTATTTGTTCCTTCAACTTATTATGAACAGCTGTAAGATGATGATTTAGATTTATATTTTCTTGAAGGGAATTTGTGTAATGATGAAACCAAGAGGAGAAGAGAAGAGAAGAACCGTCTAAGCGAGTGAGAAGGTGTGATTGAATGTACTTTCCGCTAATCTTTCTAGAACCTTGTGGAATACCCAGGTTTGCTATTTCTTCTGCCAGGTTGACCAGAGCCTACTCATCCGTTGAACAATATTATAAAACATTTTATACCATAGAACCTGTACATATGTGAAAGCACGAGGTGTATACTCTACTCTGAAGCTAGAAACCTTCCTATGATAACAGAAAATATGTATTTGATTGGCAAAAAAATATGACATGTATACTAAATTAACTAAAGGGAATGAGATGGTGAATCATGATACTGTAAAATCTAAATGAAAATAAAGACCTGAACTTCGAGCTCCATGATTGCAAGCTCACTTTTGATATTAGTTATCTCGCCCTCCTGTGTTTTAAGCTGCAAGGAAAGCCGGTCAAAAGTAGCAACAAGCAAGTCAAATAACTTATCAAGGAGAAGAAGTGAAATGAACAAGTCAAATGGGAAGATTTTTCTAGTTCTTAAGTTATCGAAAAGAATGCTCACCAAACACAGAGATGGATAATAACAAAAAGATATAAGAGACAATGGATTGTGCTAAAAAGTACATGTATAAGGTATACATAAGAAGAGCACCTGACGCTTGAGGAAGCGGTTATGTTGGTTAGCTTCACTCAACTTCTTAACAAGCTTTGATCTCTCGTTATCAATGAGCAATGACTTCAACTACAGAACCAGAAGAGAGAGTTTGTTATATCGATCTCCATTGCAGTTGTGTTATCTATGTTTTAAATTAACAAGAGAAGAAGATAAAAGCTTGTAACCTCGTCACTAGTGAGAGGTCGGGAAACAGAGTCGTCGAGTGAGGATTCCTCAGTGCTGACACGGACTAAAAATCTCTTTAAGAATAAACTGTTCTTGTAGTAATGCTTTCGAGCAGAAGCAACCGTAGGATAAGGAAGTCTCTGCAGATTCGATGCCTTTAAGTTCCATGAAAGTGTGAGATTTTGCTCAAGACAATGTCTGTGTTCAAAAGAAGAACAAAAATTAATAACTAAGTCTACAAATAAATGATGAACAAGAACAAGAACACGAACAAGATCAGCATCGAAAAAGGTTACATTGTTTATGAATCAACAATAGAATAACCAAAAAAAGTTTACCTCAAAAACCCAAATTCCATTCTGGGTACACAACCTAAAATCAGAACATTCACAAATTAGGGTTCCTTAATCAAAGTCCAACACATTCAAGAAACTGAATGTTCGACTGTTCAGGTGACGGGTGAATGGAAACTAACCTTGAATTGAACAGTAATGCTTCAACAATTGTACAGACAAGGCGACAATTGATGTTTTGGAGATTCAGATGGATATATGTGAAGAGCAACAGAGTCGACAAATTTAATTAAATTATTTCTGTGTGGCTCCGCTATAATTTTGATTTAATCTTCCGAAACATATATACTGTATGAAAAAGCATATGGAAACCGTGGGAAATAATTTTCCAAATCTAGTCCTCATATTTTCATTTTATTTGTTTACTGATATTTGTTTTCTTAACATTCACATTCATAGTATAATTTCCATTCATTAACATCTAATTTATTAAAACAGAATCACTACTAACATTTGTCCCTAATACTCCAAGGAATATTATTTATTTTGCCATTTGATCTACTTCTAAAATAACTAACTGCCCATATTCTATATTTTTTTACCTAATTATAATTTAATTTATTGTAACCTTTCCTTTAATTCTTATATTCTAGGAATTACAACTATCACATTTATGAGAATGTATAAATAAATTATTGATACATCTACTATATTAAAACAGAGTTCTATTTGAAATTACCATGACATGTTTTAAATTGGTCTTATTAAATAAGTTGTAATTTAATATAATTAAAATTGTCATTTAAATTGTGAACCTACCTAAAATATCTCATCTAACTAAAATAATATTTGAAAACTGAAAAATGACCGCCTAAATCTAATATATTAATTTAGGGCTTACTTTTTTATATACCATTGACAAGTTATTGCTGCAACATTAATTAGACTCTTTAAGAGGACCATTTATCTTACTAACATAACATATAGAAAACTATTTATATCTAACTTCCTTAATTAAACGTGCATCTATTTCAACAAATACATTACATCTAACTTAATATTCTAAATTAACCATCCACCTCTCTTGCATACCTACGACATATCAATGTTATTAATCACAACAGAGCAACATACTTCTCTTCCTATACACTAATCATCCTTCGGTTGATTCAGTAGACTAAATTCTTATCAACCCATCACATAAGAGTTTTAGAGTAACATCTTGATAAACATCTGGACTGATTTCATCAAACATGAGCCTAAATTAAAAAGGTTTCTCGAACCATTTAATATTCTATCCTTTAGGTTTTCATTGTCTTAACATAATTTGCATCTCACATTGAATCATAAGAATATTGAGATTCATGAATGATCTCGGGCTTTTGGAGTTTTGGGGTTGAATTATTTTCCCCTCTATTAAGAGCATATTCAAGCTCATTCTCTGTGTTAGCAAATGTAGAAGACGATCTCTGTTTTAGTCTTTATAATCACTTTTTTGTTTCTTTTTCCAGTCCAACTGTTTCAAACCAAAACAAAAAAAAATTTGGTTTGTCGACTTCAATTCAATATATTCATATAAATAAATGAATCTTATCTTTTAAATTTGTAAATTTTGTTTTTGCTATATATCATAACAAACATGACATTTGTTTTAAGTATTTTAACATCCAATATTTTTTTCGGTAACATCCAAATATTTAAAGAACTAACAATTTTTTATAAAAAATATCCTTTCATTAAATTTTGGAGATAAAAAAATATTATTTAGCTTCACCATAACCAATTAACCACCTTAGCAAATATCCTCAACAAACAAAATCTTCAAATATATAGAGTAAAGATACGTGCTTTAGTTCATAATGATATCGATTTACTTAACAAAAAGAAAACTATTTACAATAATCATAATTTCACAAACGGATACCCTACAATCATTGGAACCTAAACACTATATATACTCTAACAATGTGAACTCTAGGGACACATTGAAATGATGAAAAAATAAAAACCACACATTGAATATTAGTTTTTTCTTCTTCTTTTTTTTCATGGCTCCTCCTAGAAATTTTACCGTACTCAAAGATCTAAAACCATTCAAATTAGGGTAAAAAATCCAATAAGAAGAGTTCATTCATGGAAGCAAAAAACTAAGTTTGGTTGAAAGTCACTATAAATTATTTTAGCCAAGGAGATGGTCAGAATAACCTATTACTATCGAGTTTTCGAATTTAGGTTTTTCTCCCACTATTATTAATGACACAAACTCAAACAACCAAACATCTAATCTAATATTTTGAAGTTCATAATAATTTTATTTATCATTTTTAAATCAATATAAAAGATAAACATAATCCGCGTTTTAACACGGGTCAAAATCTAGTGTTCAATTAAAATCTGTATAATAGCTATATCAAACTTTTTTTGAAAACAACTACACGTTTTATTGCGGACAATATATGTTTTTAATCAACAATTAATACTTTATTTATACATTATACTATATCTAATTTATTAAAACAGGATCATCTTCAACATTTACCCCTATCCTTATGTGTAATATTACTTTCCATGCCATTGGACCTACTTTTTAAAAAACCTAACTGATTATTTTATAACTGTATCTAATTATATGTCTAACTACATTCATATATTCTTGGGAAAAAAATAAAACAAATAATATACTCGCCCTTAAAAATCTAATTTGTTTTCTTAAAAGTCAAATTTTTATTTTTGTGTGGCTACGGTATTATTTGGTTTCGGTCGGTTCTGATTCATAGTATAATTTCCATCTTTTAGGGGGTGAAAAATGGGTCATAAATTGAAGGACATTTAGGAGATTTCAATTTAATATAATAAGCTTGGTTGTTTTTTCCTAGGACCATGTTTATTAGGGTCTCTTAGGGTGAGATTTTTAGCTTCAATTAAAAGAAAAACTAAGAGCATCTTTATCGCATATACCTATAAAGGGTCTCTTATTTTTTTTTTTTACTTTTTGTCTGAAAAAAAAATTAAAAAGTGCGCTAATCGCAGGCCACCACGTGTCGGTGGGATCCGCGAACAGTGCAAAAAATCCACAATAAACATTTCTTATTTAGCACACATAAGATACAGATTTTAAGAAAACAGTGGGTCCCCCCTCTAAGAGACCCTCTTTTTAAAGGGATAATGATGCTTTAAAAAACGTTTCTTAATTAAGAGATATAAGAGACGATTCGTAGCAAAAAAAATGTAAAAATCTAATTTATTAAAACAGAATCATTACTAACATTTTCCCCTAATACTCCATGGAATATTACTTATTTTGCCATTGGACCTACTTCTAGAATATCTATATTCCCATATTATATATTTTTTACCTAATTATAATTTAATTTATTGTAACCTTTCCTTTAATTCATATATTCTAGGAATCACAACTACCACGTTTATGAGAATGTACAAATAAATTATTGATACATGTTCAATTAAAATCTGTATAATAGCTACATCAAACTTTTTTTTGAAAACAACTACACGTTTTGTTGCGGACAATATATGTTTTTAATCAACAATTAATACTTTATTTATACATTATACTATTTCTAATGTATTAAAACAGAATCATCTTTAATAATTACCCCTATCTTTATTTGCAATATTACTTTCCATGCCATTGGACCTACTTTTAAAAAAAACTAACTGATTATTTTATAACTGTATCTAATTATATGTCTAACCACCTTCATATATTCTTGGGAAAAAGTTAAAATAAAAATATACCCGTCCTTTTAAAAGCGGGTCAGAATTTAGTTTGTTTTTTTTAAAGTTAAATTTTGATTTCGGGGTGGCTGCGGTATTATTTGGTTTCGGTCCGTTCCGATTCATAATATAATTTCCATCTTTTAGGGAGTGAAAAATAAGTCATAAATTGAAGGACATTTAGGAGATTTCAATTTAATCTAATAAGCTTAGTTGCTTTTTCCTGGGACCATGTTTATTAGGGTCTCTTAGGGAGAGATTCTTAGCTTCAGTTAAAAGAAAAACTAAGAATATCATCATTTGGCAACAGGTCCCCCTATCTAAAGCGGTTAACATAGCCGCTACAGATGACTTCCAAGCAGCGGTGGTGAAATTTCAAAAGCAGTGTGTCTCCCTCCGTCAGGCATCTCATCAACCATTCTCCCATGGATTTGCTGGTCAATCTGGACGACTAGAAGACAAGGACCTGAAACCCATTGAAGTAATGCTCAAAGGTGTAACCTTTGCTCGAGAATGGATACAAGCACAAGGTTTGGAAAACACCAGTACCTCAAGTGAATACTCGTCCGATTGATGAATATAGTGGGCATGTTATAATATGCAATACTGATGCCTTCTGGGATTCAGCATCTAAAAAAGCCGGCTTAGCTTGGATCTTGTCGGCATTCTCAACGGACCCGCCATCCCTCACTTCAAGAGAAGAGACACAAACCGTCGATTTTGCAAGCTCCCCTATCATGGCCGAAGCTCTTGCGATCAGATCGGCTCTCCTAGTGGCTGCTACCCTGGAAATCTAATGCTCATCAGAGCAATCAAAAACAAACTCCAAAACCGATGAACTGTAAAGCCGATGAACTGGTAAATGGACTCTCCAACAGTCTTTGTTTATTTGAATTTGATATTTGGGCCTTGTTTTCGGCCCAATATCCTTTGCCAAAAAAATATAGATCATCTTCACATAAGACACATGTAGAACATCTAAACAAAAGGGTACTAATTTATATAAGGCAAACTATGTGATATATTTCGATATTAGTTTATCATTTTTTTTTTGTTTAATCTGGGAGTATTCCGGGCCGAGACCCAGACTAATTTCCAAGGGGAGGTGCAGTCCACGGATGGATCCTCTCTCCGGGTCTTCAAATGGGCCAAAGCATTAGTCCATATCCGCGTGGCCACAAATCAGAGTAATCTGAGTGGCAACGGATTCAAACTCAGGTCCCTTATGGATCCATGGAACGCCATGTACCACCCGACCACTGACTCGTGGTTTATAGTTTATCATATTAGGCGGAGGATTTCATTAGAATAGAAACATTTAAAGTCATTGAAATAAATAGTGTATTACGTGGGCCAAATATTATGTGCACCAAAAACAAATTAAAATAGGCTTAAATTTTGGTTAACAAAAGTTATTAACGTTGGAATAATTGTAGTTGGTTCAATTTAAGTATATTGGTTACTATATAAAATTGAAATTGTATATGAAGCATATTTTATATTTAGTCACAACATGTTTAGTAGGTCCAAATTTACAACATGTCACTGTAAAATTCAAATAATACTCTAAATTAATAGATTAGATTTAACGATATGCCTTTTCTTCTTCTCTTTTGTAAACAATTTTCACGGTCATCACACTAGATTAGGGTTGGAAACAACTAGGAAAAATAGAAAAATTTGTCAAAATAGAACAAAAATATACTCTTTGTCCATTTAGTATAAAACCAATCTAAACTTGTCCCTTTAGTATAATTTTCTAAAAACTTCCAATCTAACACTTGTTTTATCATTTAACAATTTAACAACTCATTATATATATAAAATATCAACTAAAAACTAATTAAAACAAAATCTAATTTAAAAGGATTGATTGGTTATAGCTGTGGTTTTATGTTTTTTTCCTCTAAGATTTAAGTTTTAGATTTTTAGCTTTGGCTTTAATTTCTTTGATGTAGAATTTTTTCAAGAGCACTGAATAAAAATTCTAGAAAAATTGCTTTCAAGAGATAAAATATTTCATTTTTATAAAATTTTGACTCTGGATTTAATATTTCAAAGTAAAGCATGATTGTTTCAAAAGAAGTTTGTAGAAATAAAAGTGGTTGTTCACAGCTTCTTCCAATCGACTCCAAATCACCATAACAAACTCTAAATCTTTCCCCTCGGTCTCTCTGGAACTATCTCTTTCTCTCAGAGAACATGAGACCAAAGGAACTTGATTCCAATAATAATAACCTACCCTCTTTCTCATCAGCCGGAAAAACCCAGCATGTAATTGCACCTAATTTCCATACACCACATGTCGTATAGATATGCATCATAGAAGAATAATTTTTGAAAATCACAAGAAAAACTTTAGAGAAATCATGGTTAGATGAAATATTAAGATTATTTTTTTTCTTCTGATCTTTTTGTAAAGAAAATCGCGTAAACATGTTTAGGAAAGGCAAAAAATTTCCATATTTTTTAGAATATTTTGTAACTGAACTTGCCATATTTTTGGAAATACGGTTATTCTTATCCATAGAATGTAGTTTCTACACTATGCAGAGAACATACAACCTATCAGTAAGAAGATTATACCATATATAAACTTTTGAGCTGTCTTTAATTTTTTATTTATTTGTAGAACATTATAATTAAATATAAAAGTAAAAGATGCATTAAAAAGAAATGTAGCTATCTTTAGTATGCGTAGATTGAACATTCCTCATATTTAGATTTTCTATTTAAAAGTAGATTATTGATTTTAACAAAAGTAAAATAACTTGTTTAACATGGAATTTAATTGCCACCGTGCCATTTTCGTAGAAGATGGTATCTTCTTTCCATAGAAGATTGTATTTTCTTTCCGCAGAAAATAATTTGAAGTTTTAATTTAACAAGTTTTACAACTTCAAAAATTACTAGTATGTCTATATGGATATTTCATCAATTATTTCTATTTTTATAATTTTTGTGCATAAGACTATTTACTTCATTAATTCTGATAAATGGAAATAGTAATTAAGGTAAAAATGGGACAAAAAGGCTTTATACTAAAGGACAAAAATGTGTTTTTTTTGTTCTATTTTAGTAAATTATTTTTAAAAAATATTTGATCGAGTTTTTGTAAACTAAAATAAATGAATAAATTTAATCATAGACCAACCGAAATAGTCCGTCATTGAAATTAAAGGTTGTTTGGTTTGGTTCTCTTATTTGACTAAATTTGGTTTGGCACTTTGCGGTATTACTTTGGTTTGGGTCGGTTCCTATTCATATTATGATGTTCTTCTAGCAAAGTTTTTGAAGGAGCTTTACGAAACTAAATTACATTTAATATTTTTCTAGACAATCTCTGCCATTTTGGCGTCTACGTAATATTCATTTGATTTGTTTCGGTGGATGGAGTCCGTTTATGTTTACGGCGTCGTCTAATCTCGCGGTTGCAGGCTCATCTGAGTTGGGGTGGGGTCTCGAGGTTGTTTCTTCGTCGTAGCAGAAGCGGTGATCATTTTTCGGTTGTCTGGGGATGCTCGTGGGAGGCAAGCTTGCTGAGTCTGTTCAGATTTTTATCCTCGCCTACTGTTCCTTTTTTTCGTGGTTTGTGTTCTACTCTCTCTAGCCCCTGTTTTTCATCTCAGCAATGATGGGGTTTTATTCATAGTCGTGAGCGGTTGTGAACCTTTTTGATGGGTATCTCTGTTGTATCTGACACGTATTTGAGAGTTGCTGGCCTCCTTCGGTCTTGCTCAAGATGTTATCTTGTACTTGTCACATTACCTTCACTTGCAAAATAGTGTGGAAACGATAAGAGATTGCAGCCCTCCTCAGCTCGTCATGCTCCCTTTGGCTGCAGCAACTAATCAATGAGGAGGCTGCTCAGTAATGTTAAAGCCTTGGGAATTAGTACAAAAAACCAGTCTATTGGTTGGTACTACCTCAATTTTTGGCGGGTTATATCTATTTGCTCTTTTGAGCTCTTTATGTCACTTACTGTTACTGGTGATTTCATATTTGTTCATCTATGCTTTTAAAAGTTGGTTGTTTGAACTCTGCCTTTTTATGGCTTGAAACTAAACAGTGTTAAAAAGACAGAAGAAAATCTAGGACGGATTAATACAAAGATAATTCTCTCAAATAGTTTTTTTGGTAAATTTCTCAAATATATTTTTTTTAAGTTCTTGTCACAAAATAGACCTTAAAAATGATCAAATAGATTTTTTTTATTTTGAAAATTTTAATATATATATATTTTAATTTTAGACTTCACCTCCAAAACCCAACCCATAATTTTAAACCTTAAATCTAGATTAGTTAATCCAAGGGATATAAATGTATATTTACACCTTTTAGTAAAGTCTATTTTGGTCTTTTTTTCTTTAAGTGTTATTTTGGGGACAAATTTTTTTTAGTTGTATTTTGGTCATTATCTCTATTTTTTTTTAAAAAAAATTTGTCACTAAAAGAGTCCCTAATAAGAAAATGACTGAAATAACTCTTATTATTTTGAAATTTTTATATATTTTTTTTTAAATTTTAGTAATGTTAGTAAAATTACTACAGTAATGTTAAAGCCTTGGGAATTAGTACAAAAAACCAGTATGTTGGTTGGTACTAGGGGTGGGCGTTCGGATACCCGTTCGGGTTCGGGTCGGGTATTTCGGATTTTCGGGTATTTCGGTATAGGGTTATAGAACCCGTTCGGGTATTTTTGTAGTTCGGGTCGGGTTCGGGTATTTTGAGTTCGGGTTCGGTTATTTCGGGTCGGGTTCGGATATTTAGACTTTTAAAAAAAAATCATTTTTAAAGTTTTTTGTATTTAAAAATATAATTTTAACTGAACTAAGTTTTTATTTTTAATAGATTGAATGATTAAATAGATTTGGAGATACATGTCAAAAATAAAAAGACATTGATTTGGTTATTGTTTTTAAAAAATTTGAATGTAACTTTTGTTAATACATGAAACAAAAAGGTTGACATACATTTTAAGTGAGTATCAAATCATTTTGTCCATAATTATATGTTTATTGTATGATTTTAAAGTTTGTGTAACATAAATATAAATATTTTAAATAAAATAAGAGATGTAGACTAGAAATATAAGGTTAAGTATAGTTATGTTCGGTTATTTTCGGGTATCCATTCGGGTTCGGGTATTATCCGTTCGGGTTCGGATATCCAATCTCTCATAAATCAATACCCGTTCGGGTATTTTGCTATTTCGGTTCGGATTTCGGTTCGGGTTTTTCGGATCGGGTTCGGGTACGGGTTCGGGTATCGGGTAAAATGCCCACCCCTAGTTGGTACTATCTCAATTTTTGGCGGGTTATATCTATTTGCTCTTTTGAGCTCTTTATGTCACTTACTGGTGATTTCATTTTTGTTCATTTATGCTTTTAAAAGTTGGTTGTTTGAACTCTGCCTTTTTATGGCTTGAAACTAAACAGTGTTAAAAAAGACAGAAGAAAATCTAGGACGGATTAATACAAGGGTAATTCTCTCAAATAGTATTTTGGGCAAATTTCTCAAATATTCTTTTTTGAAGTTTTTGTCACAAAAATAGACCTTAAAAATGACTAAATAGACCTTTTTATTTTGAAATTTTTAATATTTTTTTTTAAATTTTAGACCTCACCCCCAAAACTCCACCCATAACTCTAAACCCTAAATCTAGATTAATTAACTTAAGGGGTATAAATGTATATTTACACTTTTTAGTAAAATCTATTTTGATCTTTCTTTTCTTTAAGTGTTATTTTGGGGACACAATTTTTTTAGTTCTATTTTGGTTATTATCTCTAGTTTTAAAAAAAAAACTTGTCACTAAAAAAGTCCGTAATAAGAAAATGACTGAAATAACTCTTATTATTTTGAAATTTTTATATTTATTTTTTAAAAATTTTAAATCTTCCCCAAAAATCATTTTTATAACTCTAAATCTTAAATTTAGATTAGTTAATCATAGAAGATTAATGATTTTTACACCTTTTAATAAAAAAAATTTAGTCATTTTCTTTGAAGATTATTTTTTGTGATAAAAACTTTTTTTTTAGCTATTATAAGATATTTCTTTTAATACAATTAGTAAATGGTCCTTTATTGAAGAAGATGCCGATTCTGCTGAAAATATCTCTAACCGATCTAGATCTTCCATCAACGTATTATAGTTTCTTTGCTGTATATAATAGGTCAATCAATATCTTTAGATTTTATAAAGATTTGTTAGATATAGGCAATATATCAGGTAACCATAGTACGACTCGACTCAAGTGGCAAATCAATTTTTACTTGATAAGTTATTACGTAAAAATGTGGAGAGAAAGAACATGTAGGAACAAGGTGGAGCTATTTGATATATTTTCCTTCGTTCTATTTTTCATGATAAGATTAAGGGGGGGGGGGGAATCCTTAGTGATAGAGATGAAGAGTGCACCTCATTTCTCACAACAAGAAAACAAGTCCATTACGAAAACACCCTTGTTAATTCATCATAATAAAGTATTACGACGAATTAATAAGAAAACTCGTTTCGTTGTAAAACATTTTTCATAATGTATGATTCATCGTAACTACCTTATAAAGTTTACGATGCATGATTCTTCGTAACTCCTTTGTAAAATTTACGATATTTTTTTCATCAAAATAGACAAGGAAAGTATTTTGTCAAAATATCCTAGCAATGTCACGTCATAAACGCCTCTTCTATCCGCTTGTAAAGTTGTCATTAAATACTTGTACAATTTACGACAAATTTACATTGAAGACGTCGTTAAGTTCTCGTAATATATTATGACAAATTTACAAGTAGTTCCATGTAAATTCTTTGTAAAGTTTACGAGGAATTTAAAAGCACTTCCTTCCTTGTACATTTTACGAGGATTTTACATCGAATTAAATAATTAAATTAAAAAATATTAATAAAATTATAAAAAATATTATTCTAAATTATAAATAAAATATTCATTTTTAAATATGATAAACTATTCATAAAAAAGTCATAAGATAATATTTAAGTTTAGAATACAAAATGATTTTTTTTAAACAAAAGCTAAGCTAAGGTAGGACGTCTACAAAGTAGTTGGAGGCGTCATTTCCTCTCAGAGAGTCTCGAGCTTCGTCCACGAGATTGGAGTGAGGTGCTTTCCCTCCGAGAGCCCGACGTCTCTCGTACAACGCTCTTTGCAGAAGCGGGTTTCCAACCGCCATAACTTCGAGAAGATCCTCTATGAATTGCAAGTGAATCTGCTGGTCTTCCACTTTAGCTTATAGAGGAGCATTCTCCTCATCTTGTCTCGAGGAGTAGGATGAAGTCACCTTTGGTACGTCGTTAACGGATACTATTCTCACCGTCCGTCTCTTCTTTCTTGGAAACACCTTAAAAAAACGTAATACTTTAACTAATTTATAAAAAAAATAATTTAAAATAAAAGAATATTCTAAAAAAATTACCTTTTAAAAGATCCTGTCCACATCTTGTGTAGAAAATTTGACGGGTAATCCATTGGTAGACTGCTGGGTTATTCAACCCACCTTTATATTCTTATTGGACTAACTTACTCTTTTTTCCGAAATGAAATCAAGGCGTACATAAAAGAATAGAAACATAGCATCTATCAAAAAACGGAACACTAACCTCTAAACATATTCACTGAATAAAAACCAAGGTGATACACATGTAGTACACTAAATATAGCGAGTTACACAACCCCTAGAAGCTAAGCTAGCAGGATACAAGATCATCCTCTGAAGACATTAGCCGGCAGACTTAACTAAATCTCTGGAAGCTAAACTAAACATAATTAACAAAGTTCAAAGCATAAACTGAAGCTAAATCTAGATCATAATAGCAAAATCATCCAAGCAAAATGGATCACCAAGGGAAGAAGGAAGACGTAAGCGCACATCCATGGACGATAATTATTTAGGGAACCCTACTTCTCAATATACTGCTCTGATAGGCACGAGCAAGCGAAGGAAAGACAATCCCTAGAGAAGAAAGACCACCTTTTAACTTTCCAAACGTCAAGATGAAGAAAGGCCAAAGCCCCATATCCTTGATGACAAGCCAGATCCATGAAGATTCCAAACCCAAATCTGACCAGTCGCAAACATATCAAGGATAAGCACAACCTTACAAACCTTGATTGATCCACTAGAAGGAACATCCATCAACATGCAAACAGATCGAAGAGGAAAATCTCACAACAGAAATCAAATCCTTTTGAACAAGACACAAAGGACGATGAAGACCACCAGAGAGAGCCAAGTGATAAATAAAGAACAGAACTAGCAACCAACGCAGAGACACCGAGAAAGCCTCCACCTTTCAATCTATCTCTGACAAAAGGGATCTGATACTCTAGATCTAGATCTACACAGAAAAATTTGAAATGAGCCAAAAGATATACAAATGAAAATCAAGAGCGGACCGATGGTGGCTATGGGAGCCGGTCAGTGAACGGGTGAGCATATTTGAAAGCTTTAGACAGAAGTCAGAGAAAAACTTAGGGGAGAGAAATCAGTTGAGAGATGGCCTCAACGGAACATTAACCCATTGCCTATGATGTTCTGAGAGTATTTTAATTCTGCTTGATGATCAAAATAACTGATGAAAACTACAGTATTGAAAAATACATTTTAACTAAAATAATTCACCAAACGATATATGATCAAAAAGCATCTATGCATGGTGGGTCAAATTTCCTCTCTATTCTTAATCATTGTAAAGTTGTAACATAGACATGAAACATTAACAACTGTTTGAGTCAGACATAAACTTCATGTAAAATCTATAAGATTTCATAAAAAAATTCTGTAAAATTATAAGATCTCAAAATGTATGTGTATCAACCATGCCAAAACTTATTGGAATTTGAATAAGTAATATAAGATCTCAACCGATTGTTTTATCTAAAAGCATTGGAATTTATATTTTTTGTATAAATGGTTCCATTGCTGAAATTCCCATATACAACCATTGTCACTGGTTGCTCTGCAAGGAAACATGAGCTACCCATGGTTTTTCTGTGTGGTATTAAATTACACAAACAAATCAAAAAATATTTTGTAACTTTCACCAACTAACATGATCAAAAAGGTTTCTAATCATGTGACCATGAGATATAAACATGATGAAATATTTAGTGTAGTTATATGTTTCAGGGAGTAAACTATGCTAAGTTCTTCTGCTAATATGGCCATTTTATATGCATAATGTGTAGGATTATAACATATACATCATGCGTAAAGTGTATAATATGATATGATAAAAATGGTTTTAGTATTCTATAATGAAAAGTATTCATATAAATGTGAATTAATTTATACTATTTAATAAGATATTTCACTATGTGCAATGGGCGGATCTCTACCTAGTATCATAATTAACCTATTAAGTTTTTTTGACATTAATCTAATTAAATTTTCAATTATATAGCTTTTTTTAATCAGCCACTTCTTACATGAACACCAAATATTAAATTGAGTGATTTTAAGGTTTTTCTTGTGGTTTACTTGGTTGCATAAGAAATGACATCAACCACTATATATAAATTGAGTGTATCTTTTGGGAAAATGAAAAATACGTCATTTCTCTCGTGTCTTAATATAAACAACATATAATTAATTAGGTTAGTAGAGTTATTATTTAAAAAGAAAGTATATTCAAAAAGTACATTTATAATTAAAATTTTATATATTTTTTAATACGTATAAAACTTCAAAAATATATATTTTTGAAATGGAACGACTATATACGATGAACTATTTTAAAATAAACAAAAAATCTGTAAATGTAAATAAAATGTCATGTTCTAAATTTAAGTATCGCATGTTTTCAGCTAAAAAATTAATACAACTAAACAATAAGACTATATGGCATAAACATTAGGACCTGAAAAATGTGCAATAAATTAAGGTTTCAATTGGAATTTCGGAAAGAGAAGAAAAAATAAAAGGAGAGTGAATTTTTTAAAAAAAATGTAACTATTCTTATCTAAACTAGCATAACATTGTATTATGTAAACAATAATTAGAACAAACAATGAAAACAATTTCCTTCTAATTAACTAATAACTGTGAGCATAACCAAGCGTAAATAGTTTTTAATAGTTGTTATTTACAAAATTGCCAGAAATAATTTATTTAACGGATTTAATAGAAATTTTGTGGAAGGACTACAATTAATTTTTTTAGGTGTAAACTTATAGTTTTAAGCAAGTACACACAACTGCTAAGTATTGATTTCCAGATTCATACCGACTTCAGGCTTCCTTACAGTATCAAGAGCAGCTTAATCAAGAACAAAGTCAAGAGAATCATTGGCTGCAAGAGAAGTAAAAAAACTTTGTGTTAATGAGAGAGCACAATGAGAAGCTAGAAACAAATGAGAAGTAAAAGTTACTTGTTATGAAATGCTTCTGAGATGCTATCCCTTCCAATTGAATGGATTCATCTGACTAACCTTTTCCTTGGAGAGCTAACTTATACATTATAATCCTCATTTCATCACTAAACATAAAAAATAATTATATACAAGAAATGATTCGGGCAGTTTCGCTTATATCAAGTCCTTTGGCTACGAATCCGCAGAGTCCCACAACTCTTGTGGGGTATGAGAAAGTAATGGCTTTGTCTTATCTCTAATGCTAACTGAAAATCCAAACCAGAACCACAAAATGAACACGTATCCTAATACTTCTAGGAAACTGGAGCTTTCCTTGAGCACTAGACCTTTTTTTGGATACTATCACAAACATCAACACAGTTTAGCGGGTATCCTACTAAAGAGAAAAAAATCAAAATTTCTAAATGTATTTTTCCTGGATAGGACTGTATAAGGAACAAGAAACAATTTGTGAATGAAAAGATAAGAAAACTCATCTGGACATCCGCTTGAAACAGAAAATAACAATTAAAAAAAACACAACTAATGAAAGAGAGTTCATGCAGTTGATAGGAAAAAGGAGAGAGAGTTCATGCATTATTAGACCATAATAGATACAGATACTCTAAAATCAAATGGCCCAAATTTCTCCTCCTTGACGTCTTTCCAGCGAAATCTCTGCGCACCAGATTTTCTTACTTGGTTCTTCTTCTCTTTTTCGACAATACAAAGCTAGTTTCCGACCAAAAAACACATTTTTTGACCAATATGGACGTCTCATCTCAGCCAAAAACTCTTTCAACCTTTCACCACCCACAAGCACATCTGCTTTGGATCATACACTCTTAAACAATCCTCATGATCATCGTAGTAGTATAATACTTCATAAACGACACACTAATTACCACCATCCCAATCCTTTGAATCCATCATCTCATCTGTTTCCCATTTACTTTCTTTTGGCACGTATATAAAGATATTCAGATTACACCTAATGTAAATCTTATTAGCCATCATCACAACCGTACAACCAATCTCCCAGACCTTTGGAGAAAGGTCTGTCTTTATAAATCCAGGCTCCCACATATGTGTTTTTGTATCGAAAACCACTATCACCGTTGACTTCATGCTGCACTGTCCAAACATGTAAATTTTACTGTCCATAAAGTCAGCAACTGTAAGTTTCATAGGTATAGGTGGATTTTGGGGAGTCGTTGCACCGTGTAAGATCTACAATCAATGCTAAACGATATCGATGAGACGTCGCCACTATAATCACCAAACATATATATCCTCGAACCCACCCCCACAAAGCTTTCACATAGAGGCATATCCCGAAGGGAAGAGATATGGACCAAGGCTTTCTGGTGAAGAATATACAAACGATCACTAAGGATCCTGTTGTCGACCACAATTTATAACCCATTTTCGGTGCACCTCAACAAATATTTCTCGAGTATATCTCAGTGGACAAAATGAGTGATCGGATGTGCTTAGAAACTAGGGAGAGATTTTCATAATCGCATCTTGGTACACGTGCTAAGATTTCAAGGAGGTCGTCGTCGGGACGTGACGGCCGCTCATTTGTCATTTTGTGCCCTTGACACACACACCAAATTTAGAGATATATAGAACACACAAAACCCTGATTTTAAGTCTCATTGTGAATTTTATATAAATATATGATAAAGCTATTCAGATTACACCTAATGTAAATCTTATTAGCCATCATCACAATCGTACAACCAATTTCCCAGACCTTTGGAGAAAGGTCTGTCTTTATAAATCCAGGCTCCCACATATGTGTTTTTGTATCGAAAACCACTATCACCGTTGAATTCATGCTGACTGTCCAAACATGTAAATTTTACTGTCCATAAAGTCAGCAACTGTAAGTTTCATAGGTATAGGTGGATTTTGGGGAGTCGTTGCACCGTGTGAGATCTACAATCAATGCTAAACGATATCGATGAGACGTCGCCACTATAATCACCAAACATATATATCCTCGAACCCACCCCCACAAAGCTTTCACATATAGGCATATCCCGAAGGGAAGAGATATGGACCAAGGCTTTCTGGTGAAGAATATACAAACGGTCACTAGGGATCCTGTTGTCGACCACAATATATAACCCATTTTCGGTGCACCTCAACAAATATTTCTCGAGTATATCTCAGTGGACAAAATGAGTGATCGGTTGTGCTTAGAAACTAGGGAGAGATTTTCATAGTCGCATCTTGGTACACGTGCTACGATTTCAAGGAGGACGTCGTCGGGAAGTGACGGCCGCTCATTTGTCATTTTGTGCCCTTGACACACACACACCAAATTTAGAGATATATAGAACACACAAAACCCTAATTTTAAGTCTCATTGTGAATTTTATATAAATATATGATAAAGCTAATGTGGATTGAAATGTATAAGGCTATAACTAGTCAACGTATAATGGAATTAGTGGGATAAAAAATAATAGAATAAAAGGAATGGAATATGAACAAAAATGGAATAAATCTATTCCATCCATTCATGATCAAAATTATAGTGGAATAGTTTTCTTTATTTAGTTTCTTTTGGAATTGATGGAATAAGCATTTCAATTTGTTTACTCCACACTAGCACCATTGGTGATGCACCTCTCTCTCTCTCTATATATATATATATATATATATACATGAGTTGCGTGTTGTAGTCTCTACGGATGTAACTGGTTAACCCTAAAAGGAATATTAAGAATAAAACGAATGATTAATTTTGGAATAGAAAAATGAAATTGAGGATGAAATAGAATACAAACTGAAATTATTAATGGACTAATGAATTCCAAACATTCCACACATTCACGAGCGTTTATTATCATGAACGAAAAGAATATATTTACAAAGGTTTTATATTCCTGTTCCATTCTAAAAATGGAATATATGGAATTGATTTAAAAAAAAATTTCATTTGAACTGGAAAAAAAAACTTAGAATCATATGAAATGATGCATTCCAAAAAAACATTATTCCAAAAAACAATATTCTCGTTGCAGCCTATATATCTTGTTCTTACTCTCGAGGGGTTCACATTTTACACATACCAGAAGCTTAAAATAATAACTCAAAACTACATTGGAGAAGAGTACACCTCAAAGTTTTTAGAGGTCAATATGTCAAGTGAACGGTGAAATAATAGTGAATTATAGTCATTTTAAATGTGAAGAGTACATATACCATGGTAAATGTCTTAAGATTGGATGCTTTTTGAGAGATTGAATGAATACTCATCTTCCAACCGAAGACAAATCTTGAAAAAAGCAATGATGCAGAAATACCAAAAAATTTAATTTACAATGAACAAAACCACAACCATGAAATGGTCATACGTCGTTGGAACTAGTAAGTACCTAATACGTGAGACTTTCCTACAATCATCCAAGTGGACTTCAAACCTGTAAGAAGAACAAATACGAAACCTTGATAAGTATTGATTCCCAGCTTTGCATAGGCTTCGGGCTTAATTACAGTATTAGCAGCACCTTAATCAATAACCAAGTCAAAAGTTTCATTGTTCAACTTGACCAAGAGAAGTAAAAGCTTCTGTGACTTGTGTTAATGAGAGAGCATACAGAATACAAGAGATTACAAAATGGAAGCAGAACCTGCATCTTTGTTAATGTCCCAACGAAGCTCAGGCTGATTCCTTATTTTCCGGGAAAGCATATTGAAGATAACCATTCTAGCTGACCGCACTGACTTGAGCTTGAAGGTGGAAGCTAGGGGAGCACTGTTTAATTTGGTCCGAGAATCAGTAGCCAAATCAAAGTGCAACAAAAGGAATTGATAAGCAACAAAACAATTGGGCTATAGTTTGGTGAAGGGAAATCGCCTCACTAGATCGAACATGAAATTTAACAATGGGGTTTTTATTGTCTTTCAAAATTTGTATCCGTAATCTAAATCCCTTTATTATTAAAAGAGAGGCAATTTTAAAGAATAACTTTTAAATTGTAATATATTTACAGTCAGGTCATTTTATGAGGTGTCACTCTCACAATAATTCTCGGTTTAACATAATAAATTTTCCTTCATTTAGTAGAGTAATTACACAAAATAGCATTGCTATTCAACCAACCTTTATATTCTTATTGGACTAACTTACTCTTTTTCAGCAATTAAATCAAGGCGTACATAAGAGAATAGAAACATAGCATCTATCAAAAAACAGAACATTAAACTCTGAACATTTTCACTGAAAAAAACCAAGGTGATACACATATAGGACACTAAAGCTAGCAGGTTACACAACATCTAGAAGCTAAAATAGAAGGATACAAGTTCATTCTCTAGAGAAATTAGCTGGCAGACTTAACTGAATATCCGGGAGCTATACTAAACCTAATTAACAAAGTTCAAATAATAAACTGAAGCTGTATCCAGATCATAATAGCAAAAAATCCAAGCAAAATTCACCAAGGGAAGAGGAAGAAGTAAGCGCATATCCATAGACCATAATTATTTAGGGAACTTGATGAGCCCCAGTCCACGGATCAGCCCATGGAACCAGACCAGCACGAAGATCAGGACGTCCTCAGAGATTTCAACAGAAGTTCAGTTTTTGACTGTACCAGACAGACTGACCGGGCCGTGTACCGGATCAACCCACGTACGTCCGGAATGGAACTTCAGCAGGATCCACAGCTAGACGACCGAATTGACGCAAACTGGAGCTCGTCTTTCCCGACCAACTCGCCATTCTAAGACCAACAGTCAAGCTAGAACCGAAACTTTGATCAGTTCATGAAATTTGAGCATCCAATTCTTTCCAAGTCAGGATCCTTAAGCTTTCAGAAGACTTGGGTCGGGTAAAGACACAATACCGGTTCGTGATCAGTTTCATGCTACAATACTCGCAGACTCATGCGACGCGGCGAGACTGGACATTTCCCTGTGTGCCCTTTCTCACGTAACACAATTGGAGAGACCTAGTGCACTCCATGCTTCTTTCCTCATAACGTCCTATGACGTTAGTTGTTTGGTTATTGTATACCATAAGGACTATGCACAGTGGGTTACTGAATAGGGTACCTTACACTTTATTAATGTTTTCTAAATCTCAACTGGTATCTCCCAGAGAATAGTTCGGATGAACTTGGAGGTTGGCCCGGCTTAGGGTTTTGATTTAGAATGCATGAAGACCATTGTCATAATGTCTGGCAAAATTAGGGTCACGTCTTAATTCACGTAGCCAGGAACCTAAGAACAAGAGTAATTTTAATTTGACCAACTCTTTTAAGTCATTGTTGAGTATTCATGCTTGATAACGGGTGTTTTTCTCAGCAGAAGGATGCTAAGTCTTTTTCCATATGTACCTTTGCTACACTATTACTTTATGCGCTAGTGTAAATAAGTGTAATACCATTCTTTGCCTACAGGAATAAACGCATTATCTCCCGATCTTTTCCCTCATATTTTGAGTTTCAATTTCCCCTTTTTCTTTCTCGCGGTGCATTTGGTTCCTTTTTGTTTATGCTTAGAAGGAGTGTCCCTCTACTAGTTTCTTGGTATAGGTTTATACATCCGAGTGGAACAAATCTTTGTTTTGCTGGATTTGTGTGTCACATCAAGGGCAATTTTCACAAAGGAATAATCAGATAGCTTTATATCCTATACATTCTTTGGGGTCCATCCCGCACCCCTTTGTGTCCATATGTTTGATATTTTATACAAAAATGCACTAGATACTTACTGGCTGAGTGAGTCTATTGCGTAAGATTCACCCTTAGGGTTCATCTAATGTGGTATTCCTAACTAAAAAGCCACTCAATTCGTGGTGTCACTCTGAATAGGCTATATGTTCCGTTTTTCATCTTCTCAGTACTTACTCTATTCTCATCCTAACACTATCTGTCTTCATACTTTCTATTCTCTCAAAATCGGCCATCATATTTACACGTATTGCCACATATATAGGTATAAAAGGAAATAGAAAAAAAGAGAGATCTTATATTAAAAAAACAGAATCAACATATCGATTTTTGTTTGGCTAGGTGGTGGAAAAGAAATCGCTGCGCCTTTTTTTGGTTTGAGGGCAGAATTGCACGGCTATTGAGAGCTTCGCGTTATAATTTAGATACAAACGATTATCTAATTAAACCATTTTCTTTTATTCAACTTCTAACTTTCAATGTGTGTTTCAATCCTTTGTTTGCTTGGAGGAATCTCGATTCGGGTGTACGCTTGGCTTGTTTCTCGTTAGACCTCTAGCAGTATTTGTGATAGAATTACTTAGAGTGTGATCACTTAAATGTGAGAGAAATGGGTTGGGTTTATTACACCGAAATATTTCGAACTGTCGATTTCCTGTTAGAATATGTTAAATAGGTCAGGTGTATTTACTCTAGAGTTCGTTCTCTCTATGTAGGTGCTGAATATCTGTTTCAGACATCCACTCGACT
Organism: Moricandia arvensis; assembly: GCA_905132765.1. Lineage (NCBI taxonomy): Eukaryota > Viridiplantae > Streptophyta > Magnoliopsida > Brassicales > Brassicaceae > Moricandia > Moricandia arvensis. Next base: position 17,750 of record CAJHQP010001449.1, on the reverse strand, counting down.
ACAGCCGTCAGTTTGGATCTCACACGAACAGATATAGAGCAAGTATATCAAAATTCAAAGTAGCACAAATTGGGAGAAGGAATGAAGTCAAATAGATGTCTTATTCTCTCTTGGACGAAATTATCGTTATTAGTGTCTTTAGCAACAAGAGAAGAAGCCTCGGGGCTATGAGGAGGCTGTCACTGCGAGAGGAAGGGTAATTTCTAGAGGTAACCGTAAGCTTAAGAGGTCAAAACCCTTACGTTGTATGATCACTAGCTCGGATAAGCGCAAAACGGAAAGTTGGCTTAATAAATATGCTCGCTAGAGATGTCTAAAGACTAATGTTTCGCTCTGAGTGGGAGATTTTCGTGTGTTCCTCGCGTCGCTTATCATCACCTTCGATACGCCTCATAAACATCCTTATATCCTTGTACAGACTTCCTTTGTCTTTACGCAACGCTGGTTCGCCTATCTTGGTCTCCTCACATATTTTGCCACTGATGCCTGCTATTGTCGAATTTGGGAGGCGAGGAGTGATTTCCTTTTTCCTCTGCGCATCATTAAACATGGATATATCTTCGGTCTAGAATACTTAAAGCCTTATAGGTCTGCGGGCTGCCTGGTTCTCGCCGATTTTACGATTATTGACATTTATCTTTGCGACAAATTCACTATGGGCACCTTCCTAGTATATTGAAAAATAAAAGAGTTACAACCCATCACTACAAATGAATTGGGTCTTGACTTTCAGGATCAAATATTGACAGAGATGGGTGCCCTTGCGAGCTTTAGACCTCATCGGCCATTTTCTACTTAAGCGTATTATTACTATTTTAAACTTCGAAATAGTATTGATAAAAAGAGCATTGGCCTCCAAATCGGAGATTATTATAGGATCTTTGATTAAGTATATGGGAAGCGTATGACTTCTAGGTGTTATGGTTACGACAGTACGCAGTCTCATACGATTTACGCTGATCCTTTGGTCTCACGAGATATAACGAAGTGTGCTTTCGGTATATATGTTGCCTTATATGTCAACCCCTTGATATCAAGACGATAACACGATAGATAGGTTGGATCAAGTATCCAGGAAGAGAGGGAGTTTAACACGAGTGACCTCGAGCGTGATATCCTATAAGTAGCTATGACTTGATTCTTGACTGCCACCGAACGAGCGAACTCGGATTGCTTGCACGTGCCACTCCAATTCGCCCGTATGGCGCGAGTTAGGCTTGTCCAATTCTCACCAGCCCGTATGGCGGGAATTGACAAGTTCCTAACTTCTCTCGCTCTAATTCGCACAAACTTCTCGACACATACCCTTGGGTCTGATACTCTTAGGAGTGCTTGGCTCTGTACCTCAATTCGCCACTTGTTCTCGTGTTAATTGTGTAGAGATGATGAGATTATGTTATTCTATACTGGCTTGTCGCGGGCCTAGCTGTTCTCGCGACCAGTTGGTCAGTCTATGTTTCTTTGGCCTTTTTTGGAAGAGTTTTTTTGGACTCGGGAAACTTTCGTTTGAGACAGTTTGTCCGATGACTGCATTCATCATTGGAACCAATCGATGGGTTTTAAAGAATATCCTGATGCTGATATATGAAGAAGTAGATGTGGAGAGGCGGGGGGATTTTGACCCCCACCCTCGAGCCATAATGGGCGAGTGTGAGGCCCGTCAAACTCGCCCAAATACGGGTGAGTTTGGTCGGTCAGTGCGCGTCGCAACTTGCCGAGTAATATGCATTCCTTCGCTCGAGTGTCGTTTATAGCGTCTCGCCCACACATGTAGATGGCTTTTGGTTTATTGCACCTGTTCGACATAAGACTGTGTCACATGTGTGGCTTACGGGACACATGTCTCAATACTCTTAAATTTGCGCCCAACCAGAGGAGTTACGTGATTGTGATTCAGAGTCCCTTCTAGTATATCTATATGGTCGCTATTGCCGTTCAGGGGAACTTTCTTTAGCATTCTTATGTCGTTAACTCCTCTGCAGTGTGTTTGGGATTAGCGCACAAACATTTGCTCCATTGTAGTGACTTATTACTGTGTATACAGGCTCATCCTTTGTGGTCAGTCAAGATTAGAGTAACCCGCAATCTTATTTCCCTCTCTTAGATTCAGTATCTTTCTTCTACACATAGAATAGTGCAAGGCGATTTGTCGTCTTAACGATTTTTTTAGATATCGATATGTAAGCATTTGAGGCTAAATAAGCTCGAAGTTTTGAACGCCCAACAGTTAAGCCCACAGCTCGTTAGAATAGTAGATGGTGGGTGGTAAAGTATGAGAGTTGTTTGGCACGGTTTGGTAAGGTAGATCGTAATCAATGGTTTGGAAAAGGTCCATTGAAGGTGGTTCTACTTATTCCTCGAAAAGAAGCCGGTTCTTATAGCTGACAAGTATAATGGGGAGGGGATGGGGCTGCAGCCGTTGTGAAGGCTGCTCACGTACCCTGACTTATGTGGAAAGGCTGCTACAATGGAACTCTCTTTGTTATTATCACGCGCATAAAGCCTGCTCTTTCGCTCATGTGTTCGTTGCCACTATATGAGTTTTAATTAGTTTTTAGTTCAGTGTTTTCCAGTGACGTAGATCCTTATGGTTTTAGCTCACATGTGTGTCGTGTATTAGACGTCTCATCCTATAGACCATGTTGCTACCAATGGCTTTCAGATGACTCATATGCTTAAATCTGGGTTGCGCATCTTTGTCGGCTCCCTGTAGGAGTGTAGCCTCTTTACGGCTGTTTATTTTGGCGCGATGTAATGGCCCGATAGTATTTTAAATGTTTTCAATGGCATGAGAGAAAACTGACTAGGGTGTGGCTATTTTGATGCCGGGAGCATAGCCTGCTTTGCGACTTTTCAATGAATTAAAGTTCTCTAAAATACGTTTGGTTGACTTGAAAACTGAGTTTTAAGCACATTCGAATCTTTTTGTAAGTATAAAGGGAAGGATAGCGATTTGTCATCTGCGCTCCCAACTCTTTTGCGGATGCGTTCTATTCGTTTCTCGTTGAGATGTTTGAGAAGTTTTCCAAAGTTTTTGAGAGCTAAATTGTTTTTGAGTATATGCATATGGATGCAAGATGACATGTGGAACTCATTGGTCACAGGAGAATCTCGGTATCTTTTTTCGATATCATCCTTGATGACGTTAGAGATCAAGTGTGGCTGGGTTTAGGGTCAAGACAAATAGTCCTGAATGCAGCGGTTTAGGTGGGTAAGATAGACTACTTCCGGCTATTAGCGTTGTTCGGCTGTATGCGCTTTCGACACCATGATTCCATCCGCGCTTTAAAGTCCGTGATAATTTTCTCATCATTTCTTTCCTCATGAGTTTGGTCTATTATTCTTGTATTGTTGTTATGTGTTATATTTGTATGTTTTCATTCCGTTATCTCATCTTCGAGGACATTCTTTTTTAAGTCTCTTCGAAAAGTGGTTGACGACATAAATTTTTGATACTTCTTTTTATAGTGCTATTGAACTCTTTGTGTGCGGGTGTTTCGAGAGCTATCTCTAATGACGTATTGGCTTTATTTGATTCTGTTTAGGACGTTAAGCAATATACATGTTTCTAAGTTTGTTGCGTGATCCAGACCAAAAGAATATAATTATTTGTGGATATAAGTTTCCGTCTTTTAGAACTCCTTTCGCGAAGGATACATGTTTAAGCAAGGTGATGTATGTTTTAATAAGTTACGACAGGGCTGTGTAACCTATAGTATTTTTTAAAGGCTTGATTTCAAAATAAGTTTTTGCACATACGATATGATTTTTGGGAGTGTACTGCGCGATTTTAGCGTTAGCAGACGTCTCGTTGTGGGACTCTAATGGTTGAAGCAATTTTTCTTCGCAGATTATATGCCATTATCATTTCAATTCGCAGGTACACACTCGTTCTCGCGGGCTTGAAGATGTGTGGTATCGCAACGGTTCTTTCGTTTAACGCTTAACGGAGAAGAAACGTTTTGGTTTGTTTCAAGGAATTTAGCGATAATGGGTATCGTTTGTAAAATTTAAGTCCCTTTATTTAGAGAATATTCGACATTTCCTTCTTCTGCTGCTTTTGTGAAGAGTCGCCCCCCGAGACTTATTTCATCTATAGTTAAGGGAATGCTTTCGTATAGCTTGCTAGGATCTTTGTTACGAGTTTTTCCGTTAGTGCCTGCTTTCACTTGTAACGATTTGAGTTTAAAGTAAACTGTGGAACATATTGAACTTGGTCGGTTGTCGAGAAGTTTTTGTTGTGTCCGTTAAAACCGTGAACGAGTGATTACGACTAAAGTTTTCGATATTAAGAATTTGTCATATGATTTTCCGATTCTGGTTATACGATAGTTATTTGCACGTTGGACTTTTAAACTAATTGTGGATTGTACATTTTGGCCGTAAATGATTTGGTGGAGCAGTGGTTGGCTCAAATACATACTTGGCTGCGGTCTAAAGGATGTGTTCACACGAAATAGCGCGAGGACGTTCCTGGTCATCGACAGACTATGGCAAGCGTTCGTTGTTAACATTAAGTCATGTTTTAAGTTTATAACTTTCCCAGTTCGGATTTTTTATCGATAGGAGTAATTGGCTGAGGCCAAAGAAGTGCGTTTGGTGCGAGTATCCGACGGGGTTCCAAGTCGGAGTTTTTTTCGCGTGGATATGGTACCGTGAGACGAAATTGTTTTTGTTTTACTGTATGATGAAGACTAAACCTAAAAGGCTCTATAGAAGAAACCGTCGCGAGATGATTGCCTGTTGACTACTTCTGGGGAATTCACTGTTGGAGATAGAAATAGGAAAGGCCTTGAGGGAATGGGAGGGAGGGCAGAACAACAAGCTCCGAGCATGGGTCTAAGTGAATTGTAAGATTCTGTACGGGCATCGCTATAGTGCGAAGAAGATAAAGTCTTAGTTTTCCTTTTGTCGTACGGACGTATGGCGAAGTCAATGAATTTGACATTTATAGTTTTTAGCCTCATCTTCACAATTTGTCCTAAAGCACGTGTCTTCGTAAAACGGACGTTACGTTTCGTCTTCTACTATAAAGTTTTTCTTCTCGCATTGTTTACGACTACATGGTGTGGCTTATACGAGGATGTTTTTCGGCGTAAGTTTTATGAGGAGTGAATGGCATAAAGAAGTAAATTGAGAAATGTCTGCTCGCAGATTACTCGTGATTATTTGCGAATAAGGAATGTGGTTTCCTCATTCTCTTTATCTGCGTTGCGAAGAATCGTTTTTTCATGCAAACAAAGGGCTTGGCCTGTACACGATCTTTGCTTTTGCGTTCGTAGGCTTTCTCTTCCTGTACTCCCTCGCGTTCCGTTTCGAATTTTAGTTAATGTCATTCTAATAGATTGATAAAAAAAGTTGGATTTCAAAATAAGTGTCAAGTTAGAGTTCGAGTACGCTATACACATTGTATATTAGCTTTATAATTTATATTCTTATATTAATGCTCTATAGTATGGATTAGAACAGTTGGGTCAGCTGTAAATTGGTAGAGAAGAGTGTTCTCTTTTTATCTGAAATATGTACACACGTATAATAGTTTACTTGTAATATCACGTTGTGTAAAAACCTAGAATTGACAAATAAAGTGAAACGGAGGGAGTATTAAAAAGCGGATGGACCGAAAGCACAGCATCAACTCTCCTTGCGGGCGAGTTAAGATCAACCCCTCCTGACTCTCGAGTACGAACTAATAATTTTTTGTAAAGGCTTGTATCTTTTTCTACACAGTGTATGTAGGTTTTAGCCTCTATATAGGCTATAAGCCCCGTAATTCCTCTGCTGGTGCATTCCGCTCTATTAGATGAGAATGAGTATGACGCACTTCTCAAAGCGGACCTTTTAAACGCAATGCTCGATCTTGCTCTCCACTCTAACTTACCAAAAGATCTCTCTTCCAATCGCTCGCTAGACTCACGAACTCCTCACATAACGACGCATGTCTTGTGAGGGGTTCAACATATAACTGCGGTTGGGTATTGGTGTCGCAAAAACTACGGTGATTCACATTGGCTATTCCGAATCTCACATAATTAAATGCTTTCGTTAACATACTTACCAGGATATACTATAGCTTCGGTTGTAATTTATATACGAAATGATATCTATATGACAAGTTCTCAGTATAGGTATTATTGTGTTCGTTCTGATCCCAACACCACCTAAGGCTTTTTGCGGAGAAATTACAAACACAAATCACGTATGATGGAAACGAATAACACAGGTTATCTTTCAACAATCATGTTAGATGCAAATGTCTTGCTGGTCTAATACGAAAGCTCTCTGCGACAGCAATCCTTCCCTAGAGCTAAAAAAGCTCAAGAGAAATGGACGACGGAGTAAACGAGCAGTCAACTACCTAAAGCCGAGTTGGATTTGATCCATGACCATTCGCCGTTTAGTAGTTGGGACAAAAAGCACCGTCCCAACTCGCACCGTTGGCAAGTTGGTTCAATCCTCCCGACTTCCGTATAGGCTTACCATGGACGGCCCTGTATGCCTTAGCAAATTGAACTCGGCCGTGATCCATCCGCTCGTTTGTGAGATTCAAATCGGGGAGTTACCGTTGGGACTTTTACGATAAAAATTTGGCGAGACTCGGTTTTCCTGAATGAAGTTCATGGTTACGTAATAACAACGACCAGATAGTTTAACTTAACACCACAGTTGTCTAAATTATACGAGAAGTTTGGAAATTCCTCGGTTAACTAATCTAGTGTAGGATATTCGTTCACTTCTGATAAGCGTTTCGCATTACAAATCGGAATAAATCAGGTGAAGGATATCGTTTAGTTCACTAAATACCAGCCAAAGAGGCCTAGAACACGGCTAAAGACCTCATTTGCGATTTCAATCTCGAAAGTGAGCCCAGCAATTTTATGACATGTGTACGCTTTACTGGGGCGTCAGTAATTGTACACGATAAATCACATCTAACGAAATTAACTGTAAGATTCAATTGACAATGAGTTCCAAGATAAATATAGATTTGATTCAGGAAAGTATGACAAGGATATTAATTTAAGTTAATTGTTTCACAACTCGACACGTTAAGGGATGGGTCAAAAACGAGGTAAAGGGAAACAAAGCTCACCACGAAACAAGGCATTTATAAAGAGGCGGAAGCTGACATTAGTTCTTATATAAGGGCTGTAGATGCATCTGGATATATTGATTTAAATCTGTGAGGCTAAACGTTTAGTTCGTTATAGTAAGAGACTTAGAACATAGGTTTGGCTAGAGCAGAATTATACTCAGACTTGCTCCATGCTTTGTTCGACGATTCTGATTTCTTTAGACTTATAAACTCATTGCACTTAGTAAACCCGCAATGCTTTATTCTCGATAAGATCGGTTCTATGACTGGCACTGATTACGGTGCAGATCAAAATTGCTCGCGCGTTTTGATTCTTGGTCCGCACTCTTTTAAATTGAACTACGTTTGGCTTGATCCTCGAACAGGGATACCGTAGGTAGTCCTTTCCATAAGTGTTCAGTCCGAAATCAATCAAAACCTTTTTTATGTTCTTTCGTCTTCTGTTTCGAGCTGGCGACTCAACTAGTTTAAGGTTTTTTGTTGCTATATAACTAGGTAACTCGGTAACGAGCTCTTGCGGGCCGAAGCTTTGATAATCCTTTGTAATGATTAATTGGGGCTCTTACGCCAGATTCGAAAATAAGATCTACTTTTTCTATAGATCCGTTTTATGTTTTCTTTTCATACTTTTCTCGTTTATTTGATTTTTGGCGTTGGCTTCTCGCAGAGAACCCGGGACTCAGGGGAAAGTTAGGGTTTCTTGACTTTTTAATTTACGGAAATCGACGCGTGTGAATTTTCGGTCCTTCCACAATTGTAAAGGAAGATTTAACTCCTTAATGGTTAATAATTCCTTTTGGAAGGAACAATGGCGAGTGGTTTTGAACAATACAAATAATATGTCTTATGCCGTTAAGACAACTAAGCCCTAAATGGATGTACTAGTTCCTGGCCCATAAGTCTGTGTACAGTTAGTTACAACGATATTATCTCTAAGGTCTTAATGCCCTGAGAATTAAAGAAGGTTTTACCATATAGGATCTCAGAAATGAGTCAGCCTTTGTTTGCTGGAAGACAAATTAACAGTTAACTATTATGATTGCAACAGGAAATTTTTCACTCCTAATGACTAAGCAAGTGAGAAGAAACCTAATGAATGGGGCACATGTAAAGACAGCATTGAGTAAGGCGTATGATAGAATGGAATGGTCGTTCATTGAAGCAGTTACTGCGAAAGATTCGGATTTTCTGAAATCTGGATTACCATGGATAAAATGAGTGTGTTACATCAGACTGAAATATAAAGTGCTTATGAATGGGCACGCTAGGGGGGATATTATACCCAAGGAAGAGGTGTAACGTTTAAGGAGATCCTTTGTCTCGCTTTCATCTTTATTCTAATCCAAGGAAGCACTCGTTAGCGCTTCTTAATGCATGCAGAGAACGCGAAGGGAAGATAATATGGATGTGGGCTACCGCGCACATGTCCCTCGATATGCGCCAAGCTTCTCTTTGGCTATGATAACCTTTCTTCTTCAAGCGGAGCCCCGTGAAACTGTGAAGAAGTGTGAATAGTGGTCAGACAATTATGAACAAGCATCTGGATACAATGCATCAATTTTGCTAAATCGTTCTATACTCTGTTGGTAAGAAAATTAATGGCAAAAGAACAGGGCCAGCAGATCAAAAATACTCAGCTTGGGTATCAAAATGATGGAGGAATGGGACCCCCCATAAAAATTACTTTTAAAAGGTATCCAGACAGACATTAGTGGATCGCAAATGTAAACGTCTTTGCTTTCCCTTGAAGGAAATAATGAATAGAGTTTTATGGATGGATGGGACAGATGGCTACAAGGTGGAAAGGAAGTCTTGATTTTAAATATTGCCTGCTGCCCTTCGCGACATATGTAAATGTCTAGTTTCCCTGCTACCGATGGAGATATGTGAAAATCCTTGGCAAGAGCCATTGCACAATTTTATGTAGAGTTCAAATCCCCAAAGTGAGGAATTCATTTGGCAAACGTGGAAAAAGGTATGTTTACCACAAGAGGAGTGGTGGGATTGGTTTTTTCGTATGAATCCATGAGTTTAACCTTTCTATATTGGCAAAACAACTATGGAGTTTTACGTGGCAGTACCCACCCAACCTCGTTGATGGCTACGGGTAATAAAGGGAAAAATATTACAGAATGAGAATGCCTTTGAGAACATATCTCTGTAAGCAGTCATCATATGTGTGGAACACTATTTCAGCAGCACGCAAATTACTTTTATTGGGACATCAGACACAAGATACATTCAGGATATGAGGTCAGGTGTGGAAAAAGATTCTTGGAATTCCCACCTCACAAGCTAAGGCGGCCATACTGTGGCCCAGTCTTGCACGCCGAACTGAGAGTAAGTGATCTGATTAATCCAATTGAAACGATTGGAACTAATGGGGCTACTAGAGAATTTAATGTCGACCATACGGATATACTTACAAATAAGGAGTCTGGCCATAAGTAGCGCAGCACATCCGTGAGATACTTTCATGTTGACTTATACCGAAAATGTGACAATATACAGTTAAATCAGGTTATTTTGGTAAGCTCGGAATTTGCTGTATGGTTTGAGAACAAAAAGGAGAAAAATAGCACCTAATATAACAAAATTTCAAGCACCTTTGCTTGGATGACTAAGAGCAGCCTAAAAATATACTGTCATATTATATGGCACTATACTTGGTCATGTGGCGGTTCAATACCCTGATAAGAGCGTACATGAGATGTGATAATCTAACTGTCCCACGATGTAAGAGAGCTTTGGAAAGAATCTGTCACTCATTGTGCAAATTTTTGGTGCCCACGACCGATCTCCAATGCCTGCGATATGGATAGATATCAAGTCGACACACCATAGACAAGTTCTAGAATTCCTCTACCTATGTCTTAATAGGTGTGTTTGTGTATCAATGTCTAATTTTGTTTTCTTTCTTTATTATTTACGGTGCATTGCGAAACTAGAATAGACAAGGGATCCTTATCCGTGGATAATCTGGTACACTCGCAGAAGGCCATAAACGATAAACTTTTTAGGGTAAATGACAAAGACATCCTTTGGAACTAGTTCATTAGCGCTGAAAGTGGTGTCAAAGCATGGTTCAAAGCAAATGAAAATGCTCTATCAGCCACATAGGGAATATAACGCGCTGAATGACCTTTCAAAGTCTTAAGTTTCAGGACATATATCCATGATAAATGGGCTCCATGGACACCTACATCATAAGTTTAGTGGATGGTGGAATGGTCTTGATGGATACGGTTGGGAAATGTTGAACTTATGGGTATGAAAGAATTGCAATCGACAGAGAATACTGACTAACAAATTCTGAGCTGAACGCACTAAGTTTGTACAATGGGAATAATGCCTTCAGCATTCGAAATGCCAGAAATTTGCACAAACTGCAAGGATTTGATCGAAATGTTGCAATGAACCCTATGCTTGCCACAATTTAACAATAGAATTGGAGAGGTAGAGACATTGACTATTTGCTTCGCAGGAGTTGTCAAGATCACCCATGGTTCCGAGAGCGCAAAACAAGATTTCCACGATTCATTAGCTTAGTATTTTTTGTTCTGGCTAGTTCTTTTCATAGAGCTCTCTACTTATCATTGATTGTTCTATTCGCAGTCATGTTATCCTCAGACCAGCCTCTGGTTTGAAGTAATAGAATAGCCTTTCGTAGGCAAAAAAATCTTCATGAGATTACAAATAAGTCTGAGTCCATTGTTGCAGTCTCTATGTAACTTGTTCTCATACTCTAGGGGGTGGGGTTTACCCTACGAGAAGCCTAATAATAATAATTCAAAACTGCATGGATAAGAAGTAACAACTTAAACGTTTTTAAAGCAAGCTTCGTACCGACTTCGGCTTCGCTTACAGTAATCAAGAGCACCTTAATCAAGAACCAGTCAAAAGAAAATAATTGGCTGCAAGAGAAGTAAATAAAAATTTTGGTGTTATGAGAGAACACAATGAGAAAAAAAATGAAGAAGGAAAAGTTTGCTTTGTTATAAAAATGCTTTAAACGATGATATCCGCTTTCGCAATTGAATGGATTCCATCCGACCAAACCATTTTCCGCTTGAAGCAACAACCTTAATACATTATAATCCTCCAATTTCTTCACTAAACATAAAGAATTAATTATATAAAAAAAAAAAGTTTTGGATTCGGGCAGTTTCGCTTATATCAAGTCCTCTGCTAGCGGAATCCGCAAATGTCCAACAACTCTTTCCGTGGGTATGAGAAGGAGTAGTAATGGCATTTGGTCTTTCTCTAAGATCGCTTAAAACTGAAATCCAAACCAGAGAAACCGGACAAATTAAATCAGAGACTCTATATGATTAGTGTTATATCATAACGGACGTCTTATATCGCCAACAAATCTTCCCAACCTTTCACAAACAAGCATCTGTACGAGTATTCTAAGAACATCTTGCTTTGAATCAATCACCTCTTAAAACAGGTCCTCATGATCGTACAATACGTCATACAAAATGCACTAAAACGGCAACGGATGAGACGTCCCAAATAGGTCTCTCTTGTAATTCACCAAACCATATAATCCTCGACCCGAGCCCACCAAGCTTTTCATAGACAGTCACATACTGAATGGGAAGAGATATGGACAAAAGCTTTCTGGTGAATAAATACCAAACGGTCACTAAGGGGATCCGCTGTTGGTACCGCTGTGACTAAAACTGTATAACCCGTTTCAGTGTCACTCTCAACAACAGATCTTCTCATTATAGCTCAGGGGTCACAACGAGTGATCGGATGTTTCTTAGAAGCTTACATAGAAGTGTCGGATTCTTGCTCATTCCACACTCCATTATGGTACACATTCTAAGATGTCAAGAAGTAACGTCGTCGGGAACGCCTGATGAATCGTTCATCCTAAACTGGTTCATAGATATTTTCTGTTTCTGTTCCATACCCTCCAATTTGGGAGGCACGCTAAGCTCAATGAGGTTGAAACTACACAAAAACCCTAAATAAATTTAAGGCCTCATATTGTATAATTTTATATAATAGCACTCACTGGTGATATATATGCTTACATGGAAATGAAAGAGGTGTATAAAACTTGTAAAATGGTCAATGTACATATTCAAGGAAATATTAGAACAATATCTTTCAAAATGAAAGGAACAAAAGGAAATCCGATATAATGAAAAATGCAATATGGGAGGAGTTATGTATATTATCTGCTCTTTTCATCTCACTTGAATCAAGGAATTAATAATGATTAGTAAGTTTTATACTATTGAGTTTAATATTCTTTTGGATTGATAAAGTGAATAAATGCATTCCGAAATATCATTTGAGACGCCACACTACTTAGCATCAAGTTGCGCATTTGATGTAACCTATAATATATATAGTTAAGGCTTGAGTGTAACTTAGTAAAATAATTTATTTGACTTTTGATCAGACACCACAAAGAGTGTTGTTAGTGCTTACCGGATGGATAACTGGTTAATCCTAAAAGGAATACTAATGGAATGAAATTAAATGATTAATGTTTTGGAAATATGAAAAAATGGAATAGTGGGATGAAACAAGAATACCAAAAACTAAAGGGAGAATTCACAAGGCGTCTTTATTGCGACGACTACATGTTGTACCAACATTTCATTTGTTTCCTTCAGAGACATTTTCTAAAAAATCATTTTTTTAAAGAGTCAATTTTTTTTTTTTAAAATTAATTAGACTCCTAAATTTTTAACATTTTTTAACCCTACCGCCACTTACCTGGGATAACCCACCCTCAACTCTTAAGCCCTAAGTCTTAGATTAATTAATCAACATTAAGGGTTATCAAAGTGAGATTTTTTGTCGTTCAATAAATACTATTACGTATAGTAGACGAATAAACAGTGAGTTAGGTAAAATTGAAAAGTGGTAGCATCCTAATTGGAAAAGTGGTAATTGATTGACATATTTCCAAAACTAGATCATTAATCGCGAATTATGTATCACACTCAACATTCCAAGCACACTTCACCGGTTATGTGGGTTTAATAATCATGAACAACAAAGGAAAGATTTTACAAAGTCTTTTTCTGTTCTGCATTTCCGCACAATGGAATATATGGATGATTTTAAGGATTTCATATGGTCAAACAAGTAAAAAAATATTTTAGAAAATCATAACGGAATGCTGCAATTCAAAATTAATTTCTTCCAAACAACCACAGTTTTTTCGCGGTCAATCGACGAGTTCAGGCCTACTTCATATCTTACTTCACGTTACTTATTTCTCGGTTTCCGAGGGGTTCACAGTTTCACAAATTACCCACTCACACGCTCACCCACTCCACTCACTCTCCAACAACCACTCTCACGCACGCACGCTCGCCACTCCACGCTCTCTCTCTTCAGACGAGTCAATATGTGAATGTTGTAACCTATATCGAAGATGATGTGAAGATCATGGAGATTACATTAGGTATTCATATGTTACTGTGAGTAGTACATATACATGACAGGCAATTATGTCTTAAGATTGGTATAAGTTTTTGAGAAATTGATATGTCCACGGTCTTACATAGCTTTTCACAACCAAAACAAAATCTTGAAAAAACAACTGAAATGCAGAAATTACGAAGACTTTTAATATACAGGATGACAACCATACTAAATAACCTTTTTTTAATGTGGAGTATTCCTCATAAGTCGTTGGAAGGAGTAAGTATTGGCCTAATACACATGACGACTTAATGCTAGAATCATCAAGTCTGAACTTCAAACACCCGTGAAGAACAAACGACAGACCAATTAAAAATTTCTAGAGTATTGATTTCCCAGCATTGCGCACAGGCTATATCGGCTCATTACAGTATCAATATCACCTTAATGCAAAGAACCAAATCAAAGTTTTTCATTGTAAACATTGTAAGCAAGAGAAACTAAAAGCTTCGGTAACTTCTGTAATCAGAGAGACTGCAAAAGCAGCAAGAGTTTACAATGGAAGAAGAACCTGCATCTTTGTTTATTATTCCAACGAAGCCTCAGGCCGAGTCCTTATGTTTCCGGCAAAGCATACTCGAATATAACCTTTTCTATTGCTGACCGGCACTGTTATTCGCTCAGACCGCTCTCGACACATCTCACGCAAGCTACGTCAGTACGGATTAATTTGCGCTCTATGTAGCGACGATCAAGTACGCTACAATTAACCAAAACCATAAACAGTGCACAAACCGACACCGATAACAACACAAAAAATATTGGGCTCTCAGATGCGACCCTTAGTAGGAAATTTATTTTATATCATAGGGCTCTTTTCTCATTTTCTTCCAGAATGTGGTTGTTATTTCAGCGTTGAGCTAAATCCCTTTATTACTAAAAGCAGAAGAGCAATTTGAAAAATAGTACTCTGTTAACATATTGTATGCACTTTATTAAAATATTTTTAGTAGTCATGTCATTTTGCTAGTTGAGCAGAACTATAAGGGTCTGTCATTGGCTTACACACAATAATTTTTCATCTTTAATCAGGTTTATATAGATTGCTTCCTTGCATCTTGGGTAGTTAGATGTATTATATTTACTACAAGATAATCTACATAGTTAACTATTGCAATCGCCACCTTTCTTTATTGAGATAGCTAGAGCAACTTACTCTTCTTCGGCAATTTTTAATCAACATGTACATTACGAGAATAAAAACCATAAGCAATCTATCCAAAATCGGAACATTAAAATGTTAACTATACCTGATTTCTGGTATAAATAATGAAAACTTCTGCTTAACTGAGAATACGATTAAAGCGTATCACGTAATGTCACGAAATTGTGGACTTTACACTCTTACGTCGCACATTCGCTAATTCTGGAATCAGCTTGAATAAGCGTTAGAAACTCTTAGAGTTAAGCGTGGCTTTGACGCTGGATTAGTGAAAGGATGGGTGACTCTATCGTTAAGTGAATGTTGGCCGATAACGTGAGAGTGAGGCAAAACATGGGGAAATGTCCGTGGAGGTGATTGTAGGGTCAGTAAAATAATTGATTTTGAGGCCTTGAAAAATTTAACGCACCGACTGTTGTAATGGGAAAAGGGCCCACGGGCCAAGAAGAGTGGACATGGGTGGCTGCATTACCGTGGGTGGTCAGGGAGTTATATGTGGTATCGTAGCTGGTTAGGCTGTCTTGGTTTTCTGATCGCGAGAGGCAGTCTTGAGACCTGTTATGGTGCACAACGAGGAAGTTGCGCTCTACATGGTGGGGGTGAATTGTAACATGTCGCATACTTTGGTATATGTGAAAAAGCTTAAGAGAATTGATTTGGCTACCTATGGTCACCAAAGTTAACTTCCTTTTCTGTCAAAACATCCACGGTTTAGAAGCTCCATAGTTACTGCGTGCTTGAGATGGAGTAGTGAAAATGATGGGTGACCTATCAAGAACGTGATTCGCGATATCCGTGCGAATCGACGGCCAAAACAGAAAGGAACAGGTCCGGTGGTGATTGTATGGTCAGTAAATAAAGATTTCGAGTCCGTCCCCCGCCTTGAAAAATTTACGGCAGCATCGACCGTGTGGAACGGGAAAATGAGGCCATGGCGTGGGTGGCCCATTAACCGTGGGGCGGTTATACATTAACCTCTGAACATTTTTCACTAATAAAAACCATGGAGTGGTACAAAGGTAGGACACTAAACATCTAGCTATTACACAGCAAATACCGTAGAAAGCTAAGGCTAGCAGGAAACCAAGAATCATCCCCTGGAGACATTAGCCGGAAGACTTAAACTTAATCTCTTGGAAGCAAACTAAAAGCATACAGTAACAAAGTTTCAAACATAACTGAAAGCTTAAATCTAGATCAATTAATAAGCAAAACATCTAAGCAAAATGGGATGCGCGGGCAATATGATATAAAGGAAGAAGTAAGTGCACCATGCCATAGACGAGTTAGATTATATATATATGGAACCATGTTCTGCATATACTGCTCGCCTCGGTATCTCAGGTGGTGACTGCAGACTCACGAGCAAGACAAAAGGAAAGTCAATCACTATTGTATTGAGATTTTTTCTAACTTCTTGGGGTTATGTTTCCACTGGGATTATGGTCTCAAAATCAATCCTTGCTTTAATGCATCTTCGGTTGGGCTGCCTGGTATTGATTAGAGATCATGGAATAGATTATTGGGGCCAATACTATGTGAATAGGGGGTAATCTGGAATAACTTGAATAGAAAGTTGGATAGTTTGCATTGGCCATCATAACACTTGTTTGCTATGAGATTTATATTCAAGCTTCCTATTGACTCCTCGCATGCGAATCTATTGGTTCACATGAAGAAATACATTACAACATCAAAACATGTTGCTAATAAGACAGACAAGGTCCTCTATATATCCCCATATGCCTTGAGGAGTACAAGCGCGGATCCTTTGTATATGCACTTGCCTAATACCCATATCTGATTCTCTTTGCAGAACAAATCAGGATAATAGCAAACAACCTTTACATAACGCTCGATAGATACATTAGAAGAGACATCCAATTAACACAGCACAGATCGATAGACGGCAAATATTTCAGCAATAGCGCTAATTATTCGCTTCGAACAAAGACCACAAAGGACCCTGAAGACGCACCCATAGAGAGCCGCAACAGATAAATAAAGAACATAACAAGACAACGCACTCAGAGACACCGAGAAAAGCCTCCCACCGGTTCCAATGTTTGATTATTCTGTATCTACGACAAAGAGGGATCTGATAAGTACTTATACTATCTAGAGTATACACTTCACAACATAACCTTTGTACTTTCTGGAAGAGCAGAAAAGATATTAAAAAACGGAAATCAAGACTGCGCGGACGGTGGCTATTTGGGGGAGGCACACTCCCTAGGCCTGCTCTTCCATGTGATCGGTCTAGTATACATAAGTTTGAAAAGCTTTAAATAGAAGCGAGAGAGAAACTTAGGAGAGAAGAAAACTGCAGTTGAGAGAAGGTTTTACACGGAACATTTAGCACCAACTTTTTCTTACATGTTCCCTCACTGTACATTTTAAAAATTTCCGCATGATGATACAATATATACACTGATGAAAACTACATTATATCACGAGACAACATCAAATTAGCATGAGTGCAATTCCCAACGGCGAGTGATTGTAATCAATCAAAGGAATTATGCATAGTTGAATATCCTCTGCTTTTTTTTTAATCACATTGTAAAGTGGTTAGCATACCATTGAAGAGGCTTGTAAAGCACTGTTAGGTTGAGTCGAGACAGAAACCTTAATATAGACAATCTATAACTAAATATTCATAATAATAAATCTGTAGAATTATAAGATCTCAAAATGTATGCGTCAAAACTAAAGTATCAACCATCTGGATCGTGTCCCTTAAATAATTGGAATTGAGAATAACGGAAACAATCAAGTAATATAAGTTAGTGATATATCGCGAGTCTTTTTTGGCATATAAGCATCTGAGCAATTACTTTATTTATTAATTGCTCGCTTATCGCTATTACACGATTTTCACTACACGTGTTTGCGCTGTCTGCAAGGAACATTGAATGTGCGTCAGCAACTTTAAGCAGGATAATTTTGCTGAGTTGTTGTATCTATTACATAGTTCGCGGAGAGACGAATGAAGATAATTTGTAACTTTCACCAAAACTAACATGATCAAAA
>CAJHQP010001448.1:0-107500 GCA_905132765.1 Moricandia arvensis | reverse complement strand
GGGTGTTGTGTCTGCCTATTTAGCGGCTGCAGCTTCATTGGAACATAGCGTAAATTGTATGCCCACACCAGCAGTGGCCACTCTGGCGATCTGCAGATGATTGAATGTGGAGAAACAATGTCTATAAGCTTTGTTATTCATTGGAGGGTAGTTCTCAAGGAACAAAGTAGGAGAGGAGGAGAACTTATTGTTGTGGATCGTCTCATCCAGCCACATGGTGCACATGTCAATGTAAGATGTATTTCGCCTAACATTCCTGGAATGGTAAACTTCTCCTTGAAGCTGGCGGTATGTTCAACAACTACATTGTCATTTGAACAAACGATAATCGACAAACCTAATAGTGAAAGCAGCGAACTACCTCTTGAGACTTTTGTTGTTCCTTCGTTCATGGGTCCTGCCACTGAGGTTCTCATATTAATCAATAAGGTTGATACTTGGTTAGGGAGGTTGGTGATAATGTGTTTCCAGTTTACTTTTCAAGTTTGCATTTGTGTTTGTTAACTTTTATTTAAATTGGTATGAACTAGATTGTTTTATTATTGAACATTTTTCTGCTTACTCATGACATTAAGAAACGAAGAAATTATCAAGAAATAGAACTAAATTGACGTACAAGAAGATTTAACTCCCTTATTCCTTCCGGTTTTAGTAGTTTGTTAGCTAAGAAAAGATAATCACCTGTGAAGCCATAAGATTTACTCTATGGGTGCATCATTAGTAAAAATAACATCGGACGGAATCGAACTCGAGAACTGTGGGTGCAAATTTGATTTTTACCAATTATTTTTCAGCTTAGAAATGTAAGATTTATTATTATTGCGAGTGCACGTGCACCGTTTGTTGATAAGCTTCGCCCTTGTCACTTGGTAGCTTGCCAATACTCAGTTGGTATCTTGCTAATACTCAGTTGGTATCTTGCCAATACTCACATGTTATCTGGCCAACATGTTAATGTTTCTCTTGAATCCATTAAGGGTGAAAAGGTAATTGTATGCTTTTTAACAGAATGGTGGAGGGGCATGTGCATCACATTTAAGTTCTATTTTACATCTTCAATTCATCTTCTGTTCTTCTTCTCCCGTTCCAAATCTTATTTTCATCAGTACCCATCGGGCGATCTCAGCGAAGTTTACTCGTTGCTAGCTTCTTCTTAGCATAAGGTGAAAGATTCTCAATATTGGTTCATTATGTTCTTTCTAGACAACTCTATTGCAAGAAACAACATGAGCTTTGGTTTTTGATAGAAAAACAGCCCACCCGTTTCTCGATATTTGAGTTTGAAGATATCACTAATCTGTGGACCAATACCTAATACAATGATAGTGGAAGATTTTGAGAATATTAGTAGTTTTTGTTCTTTGTTCAACTTGAGAAGCACCCGTTTAACCCCAAGCGCTACTCTGTCGGTCTCCTGATGTTTACAAATTTTGGGTCAAGGAAGACCAGATTAGGCTGTGTTATTTGGCCATCTTGATAGACGGTTTACTTGCCTTTGAACGAAGAGAAGCTATCCCTCCTAATAAAGCAAAGCTGCTTATGGATTTGTAGATTTGCGAGCAGTATCCCTAGGGAAGAGTGGCTTTTGTTGAACTTATTCAGCAGATTAAGGACCCAACTACAAAGAAAATCAAGGAAAACAGCTATGTCTACAAGGGGTTTGTACAAGTAATCCAGGTTTGGGCTTACGCTTATATACCATGTCTTGGATAAGCGATTGGGCGTCCTATCAGATAAAATGGTCCATGCTTACTGAGGTTCAAAGGCAAGGCTGGAAAGCTGTCCTTGGGTGTTATACTTGAAAAAGCGAAGGTATGTTAACTTCATATGGATTCATCAAAACTTTGTATTTTAATTGCTCTTGACAACCACATAATTTTTTGTATAAGTAAATTGTATGTGCCCGCGAAGCATAGATAAAGTTTATCCGGTTTAGGAACACCAACATGAGGATCATGAGATTGATAATCTTTTGAAGTTCCTTCGCCAATACAATTCCTTGAGTACCATTATTTGGCAGACCCTGCCGGAGTACCCATTGACACTGATTGAATGTAACAAGCATAGGCTAATTGCAAACCAGAGGAAATCGAAGAAATCAAAGAAGGTGGAAAGCAACAGCCAAGAGAACATAGCAGATGGAGGTGAAAAATGTGGTGATATTGCAGAAACTGAAGAACAAGTACAAAGCAATGATGATGGACATTTCATTATACAACGGAGGAAGATACCAATACATGACTTTTTAAAGTCTGCCAGTATTTTATTTCAGCTGTTTTCTGAAAAAGTGAAGGCCTTAGAAAAGCAATATAATAGTGAACCGGTCTCAACAGTTTTTCAATCTTCGGGTGGCATTACCATATATAATCTAGCATCTCGAATCACTCATCTGGACGAAATTATGCAAGTCAAAGCACCCGCACACGATCGGTTCTCTAGCACCAGCAAAACCATTTACACCAGCGGTAGGTCATTCATTTCAGTAAGAAATAGCAAGGCAACAATAACTGATGTTTCTTAATTCCCTTTGAGGTTATTATGTTTTCAGTCACGGAAAATAGAAGGCAGCATAGGAGAGACTACAGTACAAGGAATTGATGGACACTAGCACCCGGGAAAAGAAGGAGACAAATAATTAGGCAAACTAGTCAGGGAAGATCACTCAGACAATCCAGAGGAAGAGAATGCAGGAGAAGACATGGAAGAGGAACTTCCATTTTAGGGGAAAGGAATGAATGTTGGAGAGAGTGCACCACAAACAGTAAGAGAAGATCACCCATAAAACCCAGAGGAAGAGAATGCAGGAGTAGACATGAAATAGGAACTGCCATTTGAGTGGGAAGGCATAGATGTTGGAGAGAGTGCACCACAAACAGTAAGGGGAGATCACCCAGACAATCTAGAGGAAGAGAATGCAGGAGAAGAAACCGATGACGAACAAGGAAATGAACAATCAAAATAAAAATCCAAGATTGATAGACTCTTGCAAAAAATAAATCAGCATTACTTGTCGGAGGACACTGGGCCTTCTAAAAAACAGGATCATGCTTGTTAATACCAAAGGTTGAAGAGACTTCAGAGTCCAAAAAGGAACCAGATTATGAAAAGGCTAATACAGTATCATCAGAGTCACTCAACTCACATCCTTTCGCACGAATGGAAAAAACAGACAAATTTGAAGCCACTTCATCTGCCTCAGTCACCACTCTCGTACCTTCTGAAGACTTGGTGGTTAAAGTGGCTGAGAGAAAGACCAGCCATTTTCAGTATCAACCAAACCATCCCCCTCCTAAGTATCAAAGGAGTAGGATCTCATTCATGTCGCAGAACCTAAGAAGCCCATTTGAACATGGGACCCAAGTTTAGAGGTTTTGAACAGTTATGTGCAGGTTTACACGTTAACTGAATTGGAGGAGGTTGTAAATGGGTCAGTTGCAGAGTCAAATGTTGCAGATTTATCCCTTTTATGAGTATAAATTAAATATCAAGATCCTTCTATTGAGATTCATATTTCACGTGAACTTCATTTCTCATTTTTCACCTGCATGGATTCTATTTATCCATTGGCTCACCGACGAGCTCCAGTAAATTCTTCGACGTATTTCTGAAGTTGAAGGCTTGGTTGGAAGACGAGGTAGGAGATCTTACATTTGACACATACTTAGTCTGTTTTGTTGGTACTCTTAAATATTTTCATTCCTTTTGTAGCACATGGACGCAGCTTTAAATTTGTATAGATTAAGATTCCAACAAGACCCAAGTATGTTCCTATTTTCAAGGATTGCTATCATGGGTGTAGCCTTCCAGATGTTGTGGAAACGTCAGTATGAGAACTGGAAAGAAAATTCAGTCCTTCCTAGTGGGACGTATTTCTACTACTACGGTCTTGCTCCACGACATGCTGAAACAAAGATGTGGTGGGAGGAGGATGTGGATATGCTCTTTTCTTGTATCTATGTGCATAACAACAGTCATTGGGGAGCCATGGTTATTTCCATGCCGGATCGGACTATCAAAATCTATGATAGTGGGAAGCCTGAGAAAGGGGATGGTAAGTTAAGGGTAGCGGTGGAGCCATTTGCTAAAATGCTTTCCTACGCGTTACGGTTTTATGCAAAAGAGGAACAAAATCCATTTGTGGATCGTACTGACTTTACAATCAAATGTATATGGAAAGAGGTTCCACGAGCAAGATCCCCATTTGGGACTGTGTAGTTTATGCACTTAAATTTCTTGAGTGACTAATGATGGGGGTTGAGTTAAAAGCGAAACATCTTACTGATAGAAACATGGCCATAGTGAGGAAAAAACTCGCAGCGGATATGTATGTGAAAACATCAAGATCAAACACGAATATATGGGATCCCAAATTTGTAACAAAGGCGTCTGATGCGGTTGTGCCAGTTAAGTAGACATTCCTTGCAGCTTTTATTTTTTAAGGTAAACTGACAAGAAAACACACGTTTCATCATCGTTTTAGTTTTTACTTTTATCAATTGTTTCTTTGCTATTAATGTGTTTTGCAAGGAAAAATTATAGACTGAGGGCACGGGAACCATAACCACTTGGCCCAAGCACAAAAATATAAAAATTACGCTTGAAATTTTGAAAAAAAAAATTTAGCTTTTAAAAGGTTCTCTCGCACCTTAGACTCACTGGCATACCTAAAAGGAAACCAAAAGAAATATTGTCATGGCGATAATGTATTCGCAAGAAACATGCATATTGAAGGCAAGTGAAGCTTACATGATGTTGTCCTACTCTGTACAACAAGGTAAACTTAATAGTTTAATATATTTATATAATTTTTTAATACAAACCAACAATTTTAATAGTTTATTGTATATTCACAAAATACTTATTTAAATATTTTAACATTTAATATATGTATATGAATTTTTTTTTTTTAAAGAAAGTTACCGGTTAAAGGAAACCACCTTTGACCATAACTCAAAAAAATTTATAAAGACGCTTGAGAATTTGAAAAATTAGTTTAGCTTTTAGAATGTCCTTTGGCACCTCAATCTCACAGGCCAGCCTCGGAAAACTCAAAAAGTATGGCAAGGCAATAATGTGTTTCGCAAGGAAAACATGGATGAGGACAAGGGAACCGCAACTACTTGGGCCAAACTCAAAAATATTAAAATAACGCTTGAGACTTTGAAAAAAACTATTTTAGCTTTTAAAAGCTCCTCTGGCACTTTAGGTTCACTGACATGCCTAAAAGGAAACTAAAAGAAAAATTGGCAAGGATATAATGTATTCGCAAGGAACATGCAAATTGAAGGCAAGTGAAGCTTACTTGTTGTTTCCTTACTCTATACAACTAGGTAAACTTAAAAAAAACTCTAAATAACTATTTGGTCCCTATACAAGCCAAAAATTATATTTATACAAATTATCAATTTTAATATTTTATTTTGATTCACAAAATAATTATTTTAAAAAATGTTAAATTTAGTATATGTATATGACTTTTGTTTTTTTAAAGGAAATTACCGATTAAATGAAACCATCTTTCACCATAAATAAAAAAACTTTAAGCACGCTTTAGAATTTGAAAATTTTTGTTTAGCTTTTGGCACCACAGGCATGACTAAAAAAACTCAGAAAATTATGGCTAGGCAATGATGTGTTTCGCAAGGAAAACATAGACTAAGCGCTAAGAAACCGCAACCACTTGGTCCAAGTTCAAAAAAAATAAAATTACGCTTGAGACTTTGAAAAAAATTATTTGAACTTAAAAAGTTCTCTCGCACCTTAGGTTCACTAGCATGCCTGAAAGGAAACCAAAACAAACATTCGCAAGCAACTGACAAATTGAAGGCAAGTGAACAGCAATCGTTGGGCTGTTTACGTGTTTCTGCCTTTTTCTGTACAAATAAGTAAACTTAAGAAATTCTAAGTAAGTATTTGGTCCCATTAAAACTTACACAAGCCAAAAATATATTTATACAAACAAATAATTTTAATATTTTATTGTATATTCACAAAAGAATTTTTTAAATATCTTAATATTTAATATATTTTCATGACTTTTGTTTTTAAAAAAAATTACCGGTTAGAGGAAACTACCTTGGGCCAGAACTCAAAAAAAAATATATGGATGCTTGATAATTAGAAAAATTATTTTAGCTTTTAGAATGTTGGCACCTTATTCTCATAGGCAGTCCTCAAAAAACACAGAAAAATATAGCAAGGCAATAATGTCTTTCGCGAGGAAAACATAGACTAAGGGCAAGGAAACCGCAACTACTTTGCCCAAGCTCAGAAATGTTAAAATTAGGCTTGAAATTTTGAAAAAAAATATATATTTTAGCTTTGAAAAGATCTTCTCGTACATTAGGCTCATTAGCAGTCCTGAAAGGAAACTAAAAGAAACATTGGTAAGGCGAGAATGTATTTGCAAGGAACCGGCAGACTGAAGGCAAGTGAACAGCAATTGTTGGCATGTTTACGTGTTGTTGCCACGCTATGTACAGATAGATAAACTTTAGAAAATCTAAGTAACTATTTGGTCCCAATAGATTTTATAAAAGATAAAAATTATATTTATACAAACCAACAATTTAATAGTTTATTGTATAAATCTCAAAAAAAAGTATGGCAATGCAATAATGTGTTTCGCAATGTAAACATATACTAAGGGCAAGGGAACCGTAACCACTTGGCTCAAGCTCAAAAAATATAAAATTACGCTTAAAACTTTGAAAATTTTATTTTATCTTTGAAAAGGTCTTTTCGCACCTTAGACGCACTGGCAATCCTGAAAGGAAATCAAAAGAAACATTGGCAAGGCGATAATATATTCGCAAGGAACCAGCAGATTAAAGGAAAGTGAACAGCAACCATTTGCATGTTTACGTGTTGTTGTCTAGCCCTGTACAATTAGGTAAACTTTAAAAAATTCTAAGTAACTATTTAATCCCAATAAATTTTATACAAACCAAAATTTATATTTATACAAACCAACAATTTCAATAATTTATTGTATAAAACTAATAAAGGTAAACATAGACTGAGGGTAAGGGAACCGCAACCACTTGGTCTAAGTTCAAAAAGTATTCATTTACGCTTTGAGACATTGAAAATTTTTTTTAACATTTAAAAAGTTTTCTCGCACTTTAGGCTCATTGGCAGGACTGAAAGGAAACCAAAAGAAACATTAGCAAGGCGATAATGTATTCAGAAGTAACCGGTAGATTGAAGGCAAGTAAACAACAATTGTTGACTAGTTTTAAGCTGATGATTGCTCTGCCGCTTTACCTTGCTCTGTACAACTATGTAAACTTAAGAAACTCTAAGTAATTATTTGGTCCCAATAATTTATACAAACCAACAATTTTAATAGTTTATTGTATAAAACTCAGAAAACGTATGGCAAGACAATAATGTGTTTCGCAAGGAAAACATAGACTAAGGGCAAGGAAACCGCAACCACTTGGCCCACCCTCAAAAAACATAAAAATTACTCTTGAGAATTTTAAAAAAATATTTTAGCTTTAAAAAAGTCCTCTCGCACCTTAGGCTCACTAGCAAGCCTGAAAGGAAACCAAAAGAAACTTGGCAAGCACCCAGTAGATTGAAGGCATGTAAACAGCAGATGTTGGCCTGTTTACGTGTTGTTGCCTTGCGGAGTTTTGTCCTCGTCTCTTTATTTTAATAGGTTCAGCTGATGCGGTGTAGTTTCTTCGACATTTTTGGCTCATTCTTTACTAAGGCATATTTCTCGGAAGATTTTAGCCGTTGATTTTTCCATGAACGATTTTGACCCCAATAGTTAGCCCCCCAGCTTGTAAGATTTTACGTGTAATTCTTTTGTGGTAGTGATAGGTGTGTTAGGTGTAATCAATGGATAAAAGATCCCTTGACAAAACCAGTTTTCCCGAAAATTGAAATTGTTGGCTCCTTCTTCTTTCCTTATAGTAATGGGGTATGATATGGTTTGGGCTGAGCCTTATGAAGGCTGACAACGTACCCTTTTGACGGGATCAAGCCTTTTGTAGTACATTCTGAGTTAAAATTCGTATGACCTTCTTTCCAATGTGATCTTTACGGTCTAGTTATATGTCGTGTTGATATTTTTGAGCATGTTTCTTCTGATGGCATTTTATATTGGACTTTTATCGGCCTCGATATTAGCCTTGTAGTCTATTTGTTTTGGATTTATGAAGTCGTCGGTTAACTCCTTTTAAAACGTATAGAATAGCCATACACAGAGATGGGAGAAAGTGTATGAGTTGTCATCTCATTTCCAACGCTCAGCGGATCGTTATACTTGTCATTTTGTAAGACGAGAATACTTGAAAGCTTTAAGTTCGCGGAGTCTCATAAACATACAAATATAAGTGAAGGGACATATTTTTGAATCTCGTATCGATCTGTTGATACTATGCCTTGAGATGTGTAAGATCAGTGTGTTAGGTTTAGAGCAAGACCTAGGAATACTATCGGTTTAGGGTTTGTGATGATTGTTTCGGATTAAATCACTTGTTGGGGGTTCGACCTTATTTAGTCTCAATATTGAAGTCCGCAAAAAGTTATCGGTTTATGTGACTTGAATCGGCCAGGAACCGAGCATCTCTCCAAAGATAATTTCAAAGTCATCTGGAAATGCTACCAAAATTTTGGATTTCTTTTATAGCGCGCTATTATCCTTGTGTCGGATGTCTGAGAGTCTATCGCTATGTGGGGAGATGCCTAAGTCTGTTTAGGACGTTGAAGGTCGTTTGTTATGATCAGCAACAAACGGAATGGTAAGTGTTACTGTTTGATTTTGACCCTTCATGAAGGATGTATGTATGAGAAGTTGTAAGTGCGTATGACTGTTTGAGTTTCCGAGACAGAATTTTCATCTAGGAAGAAATTTTACGTTGAAATATGGTTGAGTGTATGTGACGTCTCGCGGAACTAAATACTGGATTTTTCTTTTGAGTAAAATTTATGGTATGAGAATGTCTTAGAAAGGTTTTTGTGTTTAGTGTGAAGGTCTCGTTTGACCTTGTGACCAAGAAATAGTTCGGTTTGTTTGTAGATTTTTTCGCAGCCGGAGTTTGTTTGTATAGCGAATTAGTCGGAAGAGTTTTTCGTATGTTAATTTTATTTTGTATGTCGTGTTTCTGATCGAAGCTTTTGCGGGCTTAGAGATGTTTTCACGGTGGCGCAACGTTTATTTTAACCTTGCGGTAGGGAAACGTTTTTGTTTCTTTGCGGATGTTTTGTAGCCAAAACTGCCGTTTCTGTTGTGATGTTAAAATATTTTATTTGTGATTAAGGAATTAGGAGCAAGGGATCATGTAAATTTGTCCCTCCGAGGAAGCGTCTTCCTACAATGTATTTTTAAGAATGTTTCGTATAGCTCTAGGAGCGTTATTACGAGGGTGCAGGCTTAAAGTGAATTGTGGAGCATATAGAACTTGGTTTATTGTTGACAAGTTCAAATTTTCCATTAACCGTTTGCTTGCTATGCTGATTCTTGGTATAAAGAATTTATTCCCCTTCTGGGTTATACAATAGTTATTTGTGTAATCGTCACTTGTCGCTTTTATATGAATCGTGGATTGTAATTTTCCCATTAAATGATTGGATGGAGCGGTGTTCGCTCGAATGTTTCAGCTTGATGGAAAGGCGTTTTTATATTGCGAATTCGTTTTGCATGATACCGATCTTGTCTTCCCATAAACTATTTCCTATAAAAATGTTTTAGTTATACGAAAGTAATAGGCTACGAGGTTTTATGAAGTTAGTAAATCGGCGCTATGTATGGATATGTCAAAGTAGTGATGTTTCCGTAGATTTTGTGAGAAACATTTCCGCTTTGATTTCGATCTTTGGTGAAAGTTGCTTGGAGTCACTCATGGAGTTTTACGCATCAAATTTTATTTCGTTATGATCTTATCGCAGAACGTTTTCGTGGGTTTTTGAGAGGAATTCTCATGACATATATGTTTCTTAAGCGGAACAAATCGGTCAACCAGCGGTAGATCTAGTCCACGAGCAGGGAGAAAGCGTTCCCTTTGTTGTGCTCACTGCTACTTATGTTCTCGACTTTTCTTTGTCGCAAATGTTTTTTGATGTTTTTCGTGACTCATTTGGTTCAACGGAAACTGGGATCAATGCTTTGATGTTTGAAGATTTCTCGTATAAATGTTGAGGTATTTCGCTAGCGTTTAGACGAATCATAGATCGTCGTTTGCCTTTTGGAAGATTTCAATGGGTCATTTCATTGCCTTCTTTTGCAAGAGTTTGCTTTGTCGAAAGTGTTTTCATTACGCCAAGGCAAAAAAAATTCGAAGTAGGGGACTATACGAGTATAGTGTATGTACCTACTCCCTCCTTTTTTTACGAATGGTAACGGCTGAAACGATCTTTCGAAGGGTTATGTATGTTTATCTTTCGAGTGTTGCGATGATCGACAGTGTGGGTCGATTTAAAGACGACGTTGGGATTTTATCTTTGATGGTTTTCAGGTTAACGACTTGGAATATATCGGTTTTAATAAAATTGCTAAAAACAAGTTGGTTCTAAGATGATGTTTGTGTCTCTGGCTCTTTCTTTCTTTACGAAACAAGCTGGGTATGCTTGAAAGTGTGGCGTTTGTTTAGATCGGTTAGCGAGAGTTTAGATCGGTTTGTGAGATTTATCGGAATAGTTAAAGAACAATAGATTGAGATAGAGAAATACTTAGTTCGCTAGCCTATCCACCTAGATTATAATTTCCCTACGGCAGTCTCCAAAGCCTTTTTATTTCTTAGTAATTTCCAACAAAAATTCAAGTCTGATTTCAAAAATTTCAAAGCCGAACATACCTTAGTTTTCTCAGAAATTTGGGTTTGCCTCTTCTTTGTTTTGCTTTCTCGTTTACCCTTCTTCTCCTCGTGTATGTCCACCCCCTTACGGATACTAAGAATATTAATTCTTCCTGAATTTCTCTACTTTCCTGGCCGCATTTAGGCTGAAGTCTGTCTTGCAGTTTTGGTTCGTCGATCCATATTTTCCGATTTAGGTTTCAATATCTGTATTAAAGGTTTTACGAAAACAAGTCAGTATGTTGTCGAAAACCTTTTCGCGTTAAGGAATAGCCAAGGGCAATCAGGAGATGCAGAATAGGTGCTAGAGAAGCGACGCTTGCATTTTTTGAAATCATATGTTTTAGAAGACGTTTCAGCAGCGAGGGATATGATCTCCCAAATCACACCGCGTTGATATTTCTCCAACTCGGCAACGAGACAAATTTTATTGGGTTTGATAGATTTTATTGTTGTCCTCTCAGTTTAGACAGAAAATAGTGAACTCGTTTCGGTTCTCCTCTAGTGGAAAAAAATATTTTTTTGATTTCATCGAGCGCTGTAGCGCTTGCGTTAATATTGGCCATAGGTGCAGTCGCTGTTGGAGTTTCTTTACCAGCGTTGTTGCGAGCTGCGATTTTATCTTTTGTATTTTCATACGTCTATTCGATCAAGCGTTTGTGACCATGTGAGTAAGAGTAATCCGCCCCCTCCCTCTAACATCAAATTGTGGGAACTGAAATTCATACAGTCGATTTTAGTAAATGGAGGAAAGCTAAGATTCTCGAATTTCTTTGAGGATCCGGATTCTCTGCGAGGGCCAACGACAAGTAATCAATTAAGCAAAAAATATGAAAAGACAACAAATTTATAGAAAAAGTATTTTTTTTAATATGCATATGAGCGTTTCATAGACAAAAACGGATAGGAAGCTTGTCTGGAAACCGGATTGCAGAGGAAATCAAATAACACATGCATTAAAACCTAACTAAGTTTGCTTGCATAGCCCTATGTCAAGAAAAACCTATGTGAGCCGCAGCTCGCTTAACAATAGACAAAAAAGATGAAAAAGGTTATAAAGATTACGACTGGACTTTATTAAAGGCTTCCTACGTACCTCTTTCGAGGATCGAGCCAAACGTAATTCAATTTACAAATGATTTAAAATGAGATTGAACTACCTTTGCGAGTTCGTCTAGTAATTGAGTGCAAGACATAGAAAAATAAGCATGTCGAGAATAATTCCTAAGGTTCCTAAATGAAAGAGTTTTAAAGTCTAGAAAACCCGCTTTTCACTCCTCGCCTTGGCTCCCTTATAAATGCATCCAAAGTCGGTCGTCTTTCCTTTTCTGTCCTTGATTCGAGTTTATCTGTTTGCGTAAATCTTCCTTATACTCTTGATCTTCATGATTATCCTGGAAACTTGACATTAATTTTCCTTTTCCATTTATCTTCTACGAAAATCAAGTAACACGTCATTGTAGTTTGGGCTCATTCTTGTCTAAAATTGTAAGTGGGCCTTTGCCTCGCTTTAGACCTTCCCGGGCTGTTTTCGACTTAAACGTTTTTATGATTTCTTTCAGAGAAACCACCTTCCATACAATGCTGGCTCTCATATCGTTGGTTCCATAAGATAGTAAAAACCAATCGTATAGTCGAGATAACAATGGTGTGGAGTTAACTGTTACCGTTTTATACGAGTGATTCAAAATTTTACGAGAAAACCCGTCTTTGCTAATTTTATCATAAAATTTTAACAGTAGCTCCAATCAAGATGAAACAAGAGATAGTTTGGTCAAGACTCGAAGGGATGAGGGAAAGGTGAGTGGAGGTGTTGTGGTCGCGTGCTGGTGATGAGGAGCAAAAGGAGACATTGTTGCATGCTTGCAACAAGGCGAGGAAGAAGCGTGGTTGCCTGCTGGCGACGAGGCGTGGTCTCCTGCTGGCTAGTCGCCAGCAGGCGACGAGGCAAGGAAGAAGCATGGTCACCTGCCGGCGACGAGGCGTGGTGGCCTACAGGCGACGAGGCGAGGAAGAAGCATGGTTTCTTAATGGCGACATGGAGAGGGAGTGATCTCGCCATGAGGGCATGTTGAGCCTTTATGGCAATGAGAAAAGTGTTGGCCCTTTTCTTTTGTTCTCATTATCTCCGTTGATTGCTTCGTGAACTTTCAAAACTACTTGGTTTTTCTTACGTAAGTTTTTCCATATAGATCTCTCAAAAGTTGTCTTGCGGAAGATTATCTTATAGATTTTTCTATAATGTTTTTCCGTTGAAACTTTTTGAACTTTGTCATGTGGCAGATTGTTTCGTAAAACTTCTCATTTATCACAAAAATCTTCCGCAAAAATATTTTTCGATCATTTGATGTTTGGATTAAAACTCTTTCATTTCTTATCTTGGATGGAATAAACGGAATTTTGCCATTTTATCTTTATTTACTCATTTATGCAGTATAGTTTTTCGACATTTTTGGTTCATATTTTTCTAAAATATATTTTTCAAAAAATTTTATCCATTAATTTTATTGTGATCGATTTTGATCCCAACAAATAATTTCCTCTAAAATGTTTGTTTTTTGGTGTTTTTCTTTTGAAGATTACTTTTCTTATTGTTCTATAGTGAAAAGGACATCTGAAATTTCTCCAACCGCAACCTTTTGGTAAGAACTCGTAGTTCCTTGGAAAGGTTATAGAGGAGAATAATTCACATCTTATCTACGTAACGTTTTTAATGTAAAATTAAAATCAATTTCTTTAGGAAAATGTAAATTAATTTCAGTGGAAAACTTACTTGGGAATGGAAAAACTTTCACATATGAATTTATAGCCTATTTACTTAATTTACGTATTTGAATTTTATTTTGTCTTCACTGATGCAAGGTTCATAAATTTTAATATTCCTGTCTCGAAGAGTTGATTTTCCACGGTTTCTATATAATATTAAAGCGACAAGTTTGCAGTTTTCGTGTTCACTGAGCGGTTTTCCTTTCCAAATCACCAAATATTTTTAAAATGATAATTATTATTTTAATTTTCCCTCTTTTACATTTTCATGACACATGGTAGCTGATAAGGAGTGCAGAGTTTTCAAGTAGTATTGTTCATGACAGGTGGGTGGCTGATAAGGAGTCAGACTTTTCAAGTAGTATTTGTAGCCATATAAAACTATAATCTGTACTATATCCTGAATTCTGACCGACTAACTTCTTTAAAGAAAAAGGAGTTATTCTCTTTCAGAGTATTTCATTTCATATTTCATATTTCATATTTCTACCAAACATCTTAATATTATAAAGTGGCTTTTATGAATTTTCTTCCTCTCGATTATTTGACTTTTCTCCTCATAAAATTAAAATAGTCTGGTTTGGTTTATAAGAGTATGATACTTTTGTTTTTATTCTCATATAATGATGTTGAGATATATTAGTCCACTATTTTCGTTTCTTTAGGAAAAAGCATGTTAATTTCAACGAGGCTTCTCAGTTATTTCATAACCATTTCTTAGGCCAATTCATACGCGATTTTCCAGAAGTCCTCTTAGATCAAGAAAACAAAATTTGATCCACAGTCTGTGGTAAATTTAACTCAGAGTGGTATAAATGTTTATTATCACTTTGTAAAAAATATTTCTGATTTTTTGTCGAAAAAGTTTAAAGAATGTTCGAACCGAGTTCGATCGTGTATTAGTAAATAGAGTGACAGGACTTGTCGGTGGGTTATTTCAAAGGCGTTTTACTGTTTATGAGTGGAAGAATCATTTTATCGTTTAGAGGATCGGTATACAAATGAGAAAATAAGAAGTGAGGTTTGGCTCAGCTCGGCGAGCTTAGCCGTGAGGTACAAGTCGGACAAAAACGCAGTGTATAAACCCTAAATGGCCGCCTTGCTGTGAGTGTGTTTCTTTCTTCCCCATGCTCCTGTTGCTTCTTTCTCTCCCTTTATAGTGTGCTCTCATCACTTTTGGAGGCTTAGGTTAATATTTCTTAAGAGGCCCCCTCGCAAATGGGCTTTATGGTTGGCCCATCAAGACGCGCGTTGCTCGACTACCATTTGTTGTCCAAGCACAAGGTCAGCTGGTCTTCGGCCGAACCGAGATGTGATCGGCCGCTGGGCCGGTCTGGGTCACTCCTAAGTGGGCTCTCTGTTGTTCGGTGGGCCCTGAAGGATGGGGCGTTCCACCTCCTACATTAAGCCCCCCAATCCGTTGTCGAGCTGGCCGGGAACGGGTTCTAGTAGGTCGGGTTCACTGATAACGGAGCCAGAAACGCGTGGATCTCCTTAGATCGATCGACGAGGCGAGCACTCGATTAGCCAGCTGAATTATTATTCATTCCCCTCAGCTCGGTATCTGGATCACTTGCTGCTCGGGTCACCCGCTCGTTGGCCCTTGTATGGGCGGAACGAACAGTCGTCGGGGAATATAGACAGTCACGTACAACTGGGTGACCCTTTTGCAAGTATCGGCCCATTAGAATGCGAAAGGTCGCGAGCAATCGGGTCCAACTAGGTTTAGTAGACCTAATCATGACCCTGGGAGTCGTGCTTCCCCTCTATATATAGTTTTTCTTATTCCATTCTCCTTATTTCCTTCGGTGCTACAGGTATTCTCTTCTCTCCCTTCTCTCTACTTTCTCTCTCTAGGTTGTTGTACGATATATACATATATTCCGTTGGTAAAATGTGCCCGCGAAGGAGGTTAACGTTGGAGGAGAAGGGAAAAAGAGTCGTGAGTGAGTCGAGTCCTGCCAGGGACGAGATGACCAACGACCTCCTAGAGGACTTTAACGTAGTGCATCGGGATGCGCTGAGGGATGTGGACGGATTAACCCTGTCTCAGAGGCTTCTCGTTGTAGATACCGAGAGAGAACTCAGGGGCGAGGGCGCAGGGAATGAGGCGGCGGAGGTACTGAGCGATCCTCGAGTTGGACTGATTCGATCGTCGCAACCTAGGTTGTCGCAAGTGAGTTCTGGCCAGGATCGTCGAACAAGCTCTAACCAGTCTCGTGTGTTCGGTTGAGAACGACGATACGAGACGAGCAAGGGAAGCAAACCTTCCTTTAGTCCCGACCCGCTACGTAGGACACGGGGTTTTCGAGAGAGGGTCCGTAATTCCTCAAGAGTTGCTGCGCCCCGCTTTCATAGAAGGTCAGTCATGGACAAACACGTATGCAACGAGGCAACTTCCGAGACGATGGAGGATCTGCTTGTCGCTTGCAACGCGGTTGGCGTGATCTATCTGATTCCAAGTAGCGAGCAGCGTCCCTAGTCTCCTCCGGTCGGGTATCAATGCGTATACGAGTCTTATTTCGGGAGCCACACTAGACTTTGGTTTCCAATCCCTCGCCAGATAACCTCCTACGTCTCTCACTGCGATGTGGCTATTAGTCAGATGGTAAACGGGTCATTCTGTATGGCTGTTGCGCTGATGGTAATGGCCGCGGAAATTGACATATCTCTTTGTTGTCGGGCATTCGAAGAGCTGACGTCCATAACTCCCCTGGATCACGACCTTTACTTGGTGAGGATGAGGACAAGTTACAACGTAATCACCTGTCATCCGATCAAGACTCTGAACTAGAAACGTCGGTATTTTTTTCATCAAGTCTTACGAATACGCTTTCGTTGAACCCCCAGACGAGGAGTTCCGAACATATTGGAATTGGAAAACTGGTAGATAGCTCATCTTGGTTTTTAAGCGTTTTGTGTAATCTAACTCTCCTCTTTCTTTGCAGTTGATCATCCATTCTTGTCATCGGGCGTTCCAGAGCAGTTTTACTCCAATGCTCGGGCTTTGGTTGAGCACGGTCAGCAGCGGTGTCCTGAGATAAACAAGGAGAGGATACGTCGAGTTCTAGATCGTATCGATCAGGGCAAGCAATTTCTCATCTCGTCTCGGTAGTTATTCCGACGATTCCCCCACTTTTGGTGACTCGTGTAGGTGATTGGGATTCCAAGATTACTTGTAAGGGCCGAACGAGTAAGAAGAGATCGAACCTTTTCTCGATGGAAGAGCAGCGGGTGATAAACGAGGCTTTCACAATGAAGGGGATTCCTGATCTTTCGAAGGTTATCAAGGCGAAGCGAGGAGGGTATTCTCAGAGCGCTGGATTGATGAGTCTGATCGATGGCTTCGATCTCGGAGGCAGACAATCTGACCAGATTCATGTTTCCCCCGTCGAGAATGCTGGTGTGAGGGGACCCGACCCAGCAATCGAAAGTCGGAAGAGACCGCGGGATAATGAGACGGGGAACCAGGTTGTGGGCCTGACGTGACGGGGGATGAGCCATCTGACAATCCTCCTGCTAAGAAGAGGAAAATTAAGAGAACGTCGACGTCCGCTGAAAGGGCACTCGGGCCCGGAGGTGTCACGTCTCTCCGAGACGAATCAGATGCCGACCAACCCGCCGACAGGGCGAGTGACATGGCGCCCGATAGGAGTCAGAAAAATCCAGTGGGCGGGGATCCTTTGACGAGGCAGGATATTGTTCCTTCTAAAGGATCGAGGAAGAGGAAGGTCGGTTCAAAGAAGAAGAAAAAGAAGGCAAGGATGGAATCAGAGGCCGAGGAGCATCATTCGAATGATCAGACTCGAGATCGGGATCCGAGGATAATCCCGACGTCTGACCAGTTGTTCTTCCGCGATGCCTACCTGGATGTCGCTCGCCTCAAAGAAGCTATGAGTTATTTTCTTGTTTCTCTTCCTTCTGACAATGATCTTCTCATTTTTTGTGACTGAAGTCGCGATTCCTTTCATTTGCTCGCAGGCTAATGACGGCGTGAACTCCTTAGTCGAGATGTATGACGCCGAGCTCAAGGCGACGTATGTTAGTCTCGGGGAAGCTCATGACACCGTTTTCACCGAACGGAAGCATTCAGCCGCACTTGAGTCTTTGCTCGAGGATGCTGAGACTGTAAGGGCTGATGCGGTTAGCCAAGCTGAAGCTTGGGCGAAAGAGCTGGAAAGCGCTTCTGCCGAGTTGGAGGCTGTAAAGGCCGAATCTGACAGACTTTTGAAGGAGAAGGCGAAGCTCGAGCTGAAGGTTTCCAAGCTCGCCAAAGAGAAAGAGGACGAAGCTTTTCATCTGAGGGGGTCCCGGGTCGTTGAGGTTACTCGAGAGAGAGATCGAAAGTTAATGCTGAGATGGCCGACAAGGCGAATGCTCGCTTCGCACGGATCAAGGCTCGCGAAGCAAAATTGGAAGCGTATGATGACACGGGATGTCTTTGGAGTCAAGCTTTCGGGACATGAAAATGTTTGGAGATGTTGAAGGAGGAGGGGGAGGCTATTCGGCAGGAAAAATCGATTCTTTCCTGGAGGAGAAGGCCCATCAGACCGAGGCCGAGAGACTTTACCCTGGATCGCCTGATCAGGGTGATTATTCCTTGTCTCCACTCGTGCTGAGCTTAAAGTACGTCGACGAGGCAGTTCTTGCTTTTATCGTCGCCGGGTATGACAAGGCTCCAGTGCCGACCTTGATCCAAACGGATCAAACCGCAACCAGCTTGGTCCCGAAGTCGCTGCTCGGCTTCACTTTCCTACTCGTTCTGATCGCGCTGTGCATGCCTCCGACTCGTCCGAGGAGCTCGAAGCATTGGGACTTAGTGGCTCTAGTGAGGGGAGGCGCCTTGAAAGTGATAAGGCTAGGGCCAACGAGAAGGATCAGGAGGAGCTGAGCATGGGCCGCCAGGGCGCAGGTCGCCAAGCTTCGTCAACTAACGTCTCTCGGGCTCAAGAGGTCGACGTCCATGACGACGATGATGCTGCGATATCTAAGGAGCAGTGATCTGTTGTGATCTTTATAATTTCTGTTGTTATTATTATTATTTTTGTTCGCCTCGTTTGTGGGGCTATTTTCGGCTTTGATTTATGCCTTAGAGGCTTTTGTAAACCTTTCCGATTGTATTCTCGAGCGAGTGCTCGCTTCGGAGTTTCTAATACAAAGGGTTTATCAGAGTTTTTCTCCGAAGTAACTCCTGTTTATATATATTTTTTGTTCAGCCGTTTTCTCGGGATAGTAGTGTTATTATCTGAGATTTACCTTTCACCTCGTTTCTGCGTCGTCGGTCGATTATGTACGACCATGACTCGGCAAACGGTTATGCAATCGTATTTTGCTAAGGCTGACAAAGGTTTTCGAGTTGTCGCGAAGTAATTTCGTAGAGTTTTAGGTCGGCCGATCCCTACTGTAGAAATTATTGTGAAATCGAATTTTGTCGTCTTCTCATCAGTCGGAACTGATTGCGATTGGTTCAATCCAACGAATATGCATCTGATCAGGACGTTGTTCGACAAAATTGTGCGATTGGCGGTACATGGTCCGCGATCCTTTTTCGCTGTGTTTTCAGAGTTGGGACGTGAGCATAGCGAGAGAAGTTTGGTTGGGATTACATCTGGACCAATTAAGGCTGCCTACGTACCTCGAGGGAGGATCAAGCCATTCGTAGTTTGTTGTGCCGAGTAAAATGACCTTGCGAGGGGCGTCTACTCGGCAGGCTAAAGTGATCGTCGATCATTAGCCACTAAAGTGATTGGTGATCATTAGCCGCTAAAGTGATCGGTGATCATTAGTCGCTAATGTGATCGGTGGCCATTAGCCTGTTTTTTTTTTGCGCTAGAGCAAGCAACCGCTCATGTGGCGTAGTAGCGCCTTAAGTGCATCGAGTTCCAGGCGCGCGGTACTTGCTCGCCGTTTGAAGTTTCCAAATGGTAGACGCCAGGCTTAACGACTTCGGTGATTTGGTACGGGCCTTCCAAGTTAGTTTCTAGCTTCTCTGCGTTCGGTTCCTTCGTGTTGTCGAAGACTTTGCGCAGCACTAGGTCCCCCAACTCGAGTGGTCGAGAGCGGACCTTTTTGTTGTAATAGTTTTTGATCTGATGTTGATAATTCTGGATGCGAAGCAGGGCCTGGTCGCGTCTTTAGTGTGACATGTTCCGGCATCCTGGACCGTCACAGACTGGTGACATTTACTTCGGCAGGGGTCATGGCCTCGACTCCGTAAGCGAGAGAAAATGGTGTTGTTTTGGTAGCTCCTCAAGGCGTTGTTCGATGCGACCAGAGGACTTCGTCTAACTCGTCGGCCCAGCAACTCTTCTTCAAGTTGAGTCTCTTCTTGATCCCGTCGATGATCGTCTTGTTCGAGGACTCGGCTTGGTCGTTACTCTGCGGGTAGCGAGGGGTAGACATGTTCACATGTTCAGTCGGATTCTCCATTTATCGCAGAATACACGAAACTTTTGCGAGATGAATTGGGAGCCGTTGTCGGTGACAATTTCGTAAGGGAGACCGTGGCAACAAATGACGTTCTTCCATACGAACTTTTAGACCTCTGTCTCGGTGATTTATGCGTAGGATTCAGATTCTATCCATTTCGTGAAATAACTGGTGAGTACGAGGATGTAGCGCTTCTGCCGAGACTGGGGCAACAGTCCGATGATATCCGTTGCCCACCGCATAAACGGGTAAGGGGCGGTCATCGTTCGCAGTGCCTTGGTCGGGCAGTGGATTGTCGAAGCGTGTCTCTGACACTTATCGCATTGACGAGCGAACGTCTAGCAATCGGTGATCATGGTCGGCCAATAAAAACCTAAATTTTTTACTTTCAGAGCGAGAGCTCATCCGTCAGAATGGTTTCCTCCGGCTCCCTCGTGCGTCTAGGCCAAGACGAGATAGGTTTCTTCGCCTTCTATGCATCGGAGAAGGACCTTGTTCGCTGTCCACCGGTGGAGTGCGCCGTCCGTGACAACTTAGTTCGAGCATCATGCTTTCAGCCGTCGAGCTTTCCATTTCTCTGCAGGGATCTTCCCGTGATCGAGGAAGTCGATGAGTTCGGTCCGCCAATCAAGCGTCGTCTTGTTGTTTCTCGGCGACCAAGTCAATGCTCGGCTTGTCAATTTGATGTATGGGAATTGTTCTTTGAACTTGGTCGCGAAGCTTGCTTCCTAGGGCCGCAGGAGGGTCGGCGCAGACGTTTTCGCCGCGTGGGACTTTTGTGAGTTCGAAGAACTCGAATTCCCTGACGAGGTCTTAGACTACCCTTAAATATGCGTCCATTCGTTCGTTTCGGGTGTCATGGTCATCGCTGAATTGACTTGTAACGAGCTGAGAGTCGCAGTACGCGCTTAAACGTTTCGCGTTGACTGCTTTGGCCAAGCGCAGTCCGGCGATGAGTGACTCGTACTCGGCCTCGTTTTTAGAGGCGGCGAAGCCCAGTTGGAACGACAGTCTGATTAACTCTCCGCTCGGGGACTGCAGCTGTACTCCTGCTCCAGGTCCTCTGTTCGTCGACGAACCGTCGACGTGGAAAATATAGTTACTGTTTGGCAAAATTAAATCTTGTGCGAGTTCCGGTGGTAGCTCAACCATGAAGTCAGCCAAAACCTGCGATTTGAGCGCCGTGCGTTTTTGGAAGACAATGTCGTGCTCACTAAGCTCGATCGCGCATTTGGACAAGCGTCCCGATTGGTTGGTATTTTGCATGACATTTCGGAGAGGTTGGTTGGTTAGCACCTCGATTGTGTCCGACTGAAAGTAAGGTCTGAGTTTTCTCGCCGCGGTAACGACCGCTAAGGCCATCTTCTCTAGCGTCGGATAGCGCGTCTCGGGACCTGTCATGCATTTACTGGTGTAGAATATGGGTTTTTGCTCGCCTCAGTTATCTTTGACGAGAATGCTGCTCACTGCAATGGGCGAGACTGCGATATAGAGGTAGAGTGTATCGCCGGTTTCCGGTTTGGCAAAAACCGGTAGAGTAGTAAGGTACGTCTTTAGTTGACCGAAGGCTTCTTTGCATTTCTCATCCCAGATGAATCGCTTGTTCCCATGCAGGATTTCGTTGAATGGAAGGCACTTATCGGTAGATCGTGAGATGAAACGATTAAGGGCGGCTATTCGGCCCGTCAGTCGCTGAACTTCTTTGTTGTTTTTAGGGCTAGGGAGGTCTAGGATCGCGGATATTTGTTTGGGGTTTGCCTCAATCCCTTGTTGTGTGACTATGTATCCGAGGAATTCACCAGAGATGACACCGAAGGTGCACTTCGCGGGGTTCAGCTTCATTCTGTATTCGTTCAAGGTTTTGAAACATTCGCTCAGATGAGCCGGGTGGTCGGCAGCATGCAGTGATTTGACCAGCATATCGTCTATGTATACTTCCATTGTTTTGCCGAGCTTGTCAGCGAACATCTTATTAACCAGACGTTGGTACGTTGCACCGGCATTTTTCAACCCGAAGGGCATGACTTGGTAACAGTATGTTCCTCTTTCAGTGATGAAGGGGGTCTTTTCTCGGTCGTCGGGATGCATCGTTATCTGATTGTATCCGGAGAACGGGTCCATGAAGGTGAGGAGTTCGTTTCCGCTGTGGATTTAACCAAACGATCGATGTTCGGGAGAGGGAAGCTATCTTTCGGACACGCCTTGTTCAGATCCGTGAAGTCGATCCAAACTCGCATTTGCCATTCTTTTTCTTTACAACAACCGGGTTTGCTAGCCATTTCGGATATTGCACCTTGGTGATGGATCCAGCCACGAGCAGTCGCTCGACCGAGCTTTCGTCGTTTCTGTCGAATGGGTTTAAATGTGGGTCGACGTTGAGTTCGTGCGAGGTGATTTTCGGGTCGATTCCCTTCATGTCTGAGGTGGTCCAGGCGAAGGTAGATGCATTATCCTTGAGGAAGGCGATGATCGTTTGTTGCATTTCTTCTGGGATAAAGGCTCCCACTCGTACGATTTTGCTCGGGTCACTATCGTCGATTTGCACTTCGAGGACCTCGTCTTTCTGTGGACATATCTTGTGAATGGTCCTAGGGACTGCGTTGACATGAGGTGTCGGCTGTTGGCATTTGACGTGGGCCACTAGGAGATCCCGCGCTGCCTGTTGTTCACCTCGTAACGTCCTGATACGACCTTCATTGCCGGGGAACTTGACGCATTGATGGTAAGTAGAGGATACTGCTTTCATTGAGTGGAGCCATGGCGTGCCAAGTATAACGTGATAGGGTGCTTTGGTGGCTATGACAGAGAACTTAACCATGCGAGTAACTCCGCCAGCATAACTGGTAACCGAATTGTACCGATCATTTCCTCCGATACTCCGTTAAATCCGGTGAGAGAGTGACTGGTTGGTTTCATGAGGCGTAAGTCGGCCCCCATTTTCTCTAAAGTTTTCTGGAAGATAAGGTCAACCGAGCTCCCAGTATCGACCAGCACTTTGGTTACTTCGCAATCTCCAATGCCTAACTCGATGAGCAGCGGGTCGTTGTGCGGCATATGGACTCCGAGAGCGTCGTCCGCTGAGAACGTGATCAGGGGTTCATTATCGGGTTTGGATGGCCACTTCTGCGAGGTCCTCGCCTGACGTTGGTGGGCTTTAATGGATCAAACCGAGTCGCCGCATAGGGGTGACCCTCTCATGATGACGTTTGCCCGCCTTGGCTTGGATGTGCGAACGCATGTCGTAAGCCGAAGGTGCGCTCGCGGGCTCCTTCTTTTGACTATCTTTGGTCGCCTCGAGTCGCTGTCGTAAATCCAAGATTGTTGGCTTACCGAGTTGGAGGCGAAGGTCGCCGAGCTTTGAGTTTAGATGATTTCTCAGGTCAATACCATCAGGAGGAGAGTGGCACTCGTCCGAATCGTCTCCGATTCCGATTTGCCCGATGGGGTTTGACGCTGCTGCATCCGTTGTGACGTTTCTTCGTTTCAGTCTGTGTCGTAGGTCATCAGGACGTGGATTATCCCTCTCGGTGAGCCGTTTGTTGAGGTGCACACGTAGGTCCTCCCGAGAAGGTTCCACTTCCTCGTTTGCCCGCGTACTTGGGCGCGTGAGGATGACTTCGACCCTTCGTCGGTTCCTC
Source organism: Moricandia arvensis (assembly GCA_905132765.1). Classification (NCBI taxonomy): domain Eukaryota; kingdom Viridiplantae; phylum Streptophyta; class Magnoliopsida; order Brassicales; family Brassicaceae; genus Moricandia; species Moricandia arvensis. The sequence goes on along the minus strand of CAJHQP010001448.1, from coordinate 83,859 downwards.
GACTGTTCTTCGTCAGCGGACGAGTCTCCTTTCTCTCGTGCTTTGGGAGCGGGCTCGTCGTGTTCGTCTTTTGTTCGGCTCGCGGAGTCTTGTATTGGGGCTTTTGAGCTTTTTTGTCTTTAGTTTTGCTCCAGCTATTACTCTTCGGTTTTGCCTTTGGAGGCTCGATCTCCAACTTGCCGCTGGCAAGAGATGAGAGGAAGTGCTTGTACAGGATTTTGCATTCCTTGGTGTCATGTTTATTACTCTTGTGATATGAGCAATACTTTTCTGGTTCCGCGAGATTTGACCCTGATGCTTCAGACGCACCTAAGGTTTTTTGCTCGTCGTCTACCCTGTCCCAATGATTCCAGCCCTTTCCTCGAACCACGACTGTGGAACCTGGTAGGTCGTCTTCGTTTACCATGTAGACAAAGTTTTTCTTTGGGTTTGCTTTGTCGGCTGGGGCGTGCTGTCGTGGCTCCGGGCGAGAATCGCCGCTCTTGGTCGATGTTTGCTTCGTTCGTTCTGCTTGCTAATGATCGCTTTGGTATCTTCCTCCATACAGATAAAATTATTGGACCGAGCAATAGCATCTGAGAGGGATTTTGTCGGATGATGGTACAGGTCATCCCGAAACTTCGAATGCACGTATAAGGTTTTCATAAGGGCGTCCACAGCGATGCTATCGGGGACTTTGAACTTGGACACGATGGCTTTAAACTTTTCCATGAAACTGCGTAGGCTCTGTCCCTGTGACTGGGAGAGATTCCAAAGGTCCGAAGCGGTGGCTTCCTCACGAGTGAACATTATGTAGTTTTGAGGAACACTGATGACAGATCGTGGAAGCTGTCAACGGAGTTTTAGGGCAAATTGGTGAACCATGTGAGGGCTACGCCCGTTAGGCTTTCAACTAAAAGCTGGCAAAAGCCGGCATCTTTTTCCTCGTCGGAGAAGTTTTGTCGCCGCATCACGATATTGAAGGACGTGATGTGGGCAGTTGGGTCTGAGAGACCGTCGTAGGTCGGCAAACAGACCTTATCCATCTTGTGAAGCCTTACATTGGTTATTTTGCTAGTAAACGGTGTCCAGAGAGTATCCGCGGGGACGCTCTCGATGAGTGGAGCGGAGTTCGTGACACCATGGATCTTTGAGCTTATGTCGAGGAGAGCTTGCTTGAGGGCGGCGATTTCTTGAACATTTTGTAGATCCGGGGCAGTGGAAGTGTTAGTTCGTTCCTCTACTCCTCGGGCCTGCATTCTGGCGACTTGGTTATTAGGGTTTGTTGTGTGGTCGGTGTTGAACAACTGTCGCCGGAAAGGTCGGTCAGTGACGTCCGTTTCGGCGAACGGCGCTAGAATGGCTACTATGGCGGCGAGTTGCTCAGTGGTTGCTTTCTGGGCTTCGTCTTGATGCGCAAAGCGCTCCATGACGGAATCGATGAAAGTCAGGGCAACCGGTACAGTAGTGGCCGGAGTTGGTGCCACTGCATCTCCTTCCTCGCCGGAGGTTGAATCGTTACTCATACTCGTACCGAGTTCGGTCGTGTATCAGTAAATAAAGTGACATGACTCATCGATGGGTTATTTCAAAGGCGTTTTACTATTTATGAGTGGAAGAATCAGTTTATCTTTAAGAGAGTCGGTAGACAAATGAGGAAATAAGAAGTGAGGTACAAGTCGGACAAAAAACGCAGTGTATAAACCCTAAATCGCCGCCTTGCTGTAAGTGTGTTTCTTTCTTCCCCCCTCTCATGTTGCCTCTTTCTCTCCCTTTATAGTGTGCTCTCCTCACCCTTGGTGGCTTAGGTCAATATTTCTTAAGAGGCCCCCTCGTAAATGGGCTTTATGGTTGGCCCATCGAAACGCGCGCTGCTCGACTACCATTTGTTGTCCAAGCACAAGGTCAGTTGGTCTTGGGTCGAACCGAGATGTGATCGGCCGCTGGGCCGGTCTAGGTCACTCCTAAGTGGGCTCTTTGTTGTTCTGTGGACCCTGAAGGATGGGGCGTTCCACCTCCTACAAAGACCGGTACAAGTCAACCTAATAATGACATGTTATACGACTTATTTTAGTCTTTAGAGTGGAACATAACAATTTGATCTCAGTTTTTGGTAAACTTAACTTAGATTGGTATAAAGGTTTATTATCACTTGGTGAAGAACATTTCAGATTTCTTGTCGAAAAAGTTTAAAGACCGGTACGAGTCAACCTAATAACGAGATGCTATACGATTTATTTTAGTCCACATGATTTTTTCCGTGTTTGACATTATTCACACGGTATCGCGAATCACTTTTTGGTAGATCATTCATCTTTCTACTACTCCAACACAAGCACGCTTAATTCTGGAGTTCTAAAGGAATGTGTGACGGAAAAGATAAGCGCACTTTGATGACTTAGATAGTCAAATTGATTCTCTTAAGCATTTTCAGATATACCAGAAATCGGGATGTTACAATTCATTTCCATTCATAGAGCATAATGCCCCTGTTATACACTATGACAGGTCTCATGACGCCTCTCAGGTCAGAATCGATATGGCTAACCTGACTCTGATACCACTTGTAACGTTCTAACCGCCCACGGCTAATTGGCCTCCCACACCCGTTCTCTCGGTCCGTGAACCTCATCCCGTCTGACAGTCGTGCGTTAATTTCGGAAAGTTTAAAAGTTTTGTTTACTAACCCTACAATCACCACATAACCTTTCCTCGTGCTTTGACCTCACGCACACGATATCGCGAATCACTTTCCGATAAGCCACCCGTCCTTCCACTACTCTAACACAAACACGATTAACTCTGGAGTTCTAAGATAATGTGTGACGAAAAAATAAACGCACTTTGGTGACATAGGTAGTCAAATCAATTCTTTTTAAGTCTTTTCACATATACGAGAAACCGAAATGTTACAATATTATTCAACTGTTGATCATAGTGAATGTATATTGCAGCTAACTAGCTTATGTATATTGCAGCTAACTAGCTTATGTATATTGCAGCTAACTAGGTTTGTAATGACCTACACCAATTCAGCTGCTGTGTTTTGAGATAAATATCAACACTCGCTCGTGAGCATCATTTTCTACAAGCTCGGTTTTGTACTACACATGATATTTTCATAGAAATCAAAAACAAGCAACTTAATTGGTCCAAAGTAGAAGTCATGGCGCAACTTACTTGTTGGCCCCTAGAAAGTGATCAAAATGCATTTATGTTCAACTATGTGGCATGGCGTTGAAGTCAGCCACCACCATCTTAAGATACTGTAAACAATCTAATCATTTGTCTTGAATCGTCTTGAATCGCAATTCTAAATCTCACTTTATTTCACTCGTTTGTTCTCTCAATCTCTCACACACTTGTTTGTAAGTATCAAGAACATTAACACCAAAGAAACGACTCAGAGATTTGTTATCCTAGTTCGGGATTCGATGTGAATCTGGTACATCTAGGTGCTTGACGGCACAAGCAAACACTTCACTAATCAAGGTACAAAGTGGATGTTCAAGAGACTTATACAAGATCAACAAGCTCAAGAACAAAATAAAGACTTTATTATTATTTATATTTATAGGCTTTCGCTTCTCTAATAAAATATTTTTTGATTATTTCTCTTTTTGTGAGTTATTTTGATAACAAAAACTAGCAAAAAATTGAGAGAATTGTCCCAGTTATAATATGTTAAATACTGTATAATAATTAATACATTATTATTAAAAATTAGGCACAAATTGTAATTATTAGGATAAACTAAAAGTTATTTCTGAATTGAGTTTTAATAAGATAGATAAGCAGACATGGTGTGAAATCAGTTAACTGAAAAGCCGTGCATGGATTGGCTACTTTAGAAATTTCTGTACCATACCCACTTGAAATTGACATGACATGTTTATATTGCATTTTAATAGTGGTTATTAGAACTTGCTTGGAGTATATATATATATGTATATATATATATATGTATATATATATATATACACGCTTAATAGACCAGGTTGTATTATTGATATAAAACACCTTTAAAGCTTTATAACTTGGAACTAAAGAATGGCCAGTCTAACGTTCTTCAGTTCGGCCTCATCTTTATCCTCTTCTCCATCAAAAACTGTCAAGTCTAGGTACTGGTTCACATTTGTAATGCAAGAAATATACTAAAAGTTTGTATCCTCTATCTTTTTGTTATAATCCGTTTTATCTGATACGTTCCACTACCCTTTCTTTATTCTACAGTTTAGACTTCGAGTTGAAGAAACTTGGTAAGATTTCCTCATCTTGACTCTCAAAACTCTGATTTAAATGTAACTTTTATTTGGTTATCGTCATAACCATCTTTTACCATGTGCAACAGAGCCGGCCTTGAATTTTTAACGAATATAGATGGTTTTCATAAAGATTTTAATATAAAATTACAAATTTGGAAGATGAAAAAAATGAGCAGAGTCTCAATTTTGTACAATATATATTTGTATACAAATAGAACCTTTTTAAAATATATCTTTTAATACATCAGATACATTCAACAAAAATTGGACACAGGTGAGACGGTTTCATTTATCATAACCCTGTTGATTGTTGTTTAATGTCTTCTCAGGTGGCTGCACAAAACTGGTCCGCAATGTGAATTTGGAGAAACTAAAGAACAACTATTTGTTTCCCGAAGTAATTTCATGATCTTTCTACTTTATTGAAAAAATTTACATATGCCGATTGGAGGTTTCATATTTCAGAAGTCACGTAATTGTGTTAATATATATAGATAAGCAGACGCGAGCTTGAGCACGTTAAAAAGCATCCAAATGTACAATTAATAAGCCTTGGGACTGGTGATACAACAGAGCCTATACCAAAGCAGATCACCTCAGACATGTCTAACGTAAGGTTTATTGTACTGTTGTTTCTGAATTTTTATTTGCGTGTTTGCTGGTTTTCATCTCTTCCCTAATTCTTGGTAAAGTATAAATCGGACAAATATATATGAAGTAAACCCAAAAGTACATGGACCGTTTTAAAACGCAACATATACGAGTTGAGCTGGGTTTAATTGTTACTTGGAAAAAACTTCATATTTTTGTAAATGTGTATGGCAATCTTCCAGTTTTCTGGTATTTTTTATTTTCCTAATAAAAAATTAAGGTTTCCAAATATTTTAATGTTTAAGTCTTCAGTTTTGATGTTTTAGTTTGCACTCCAAACAAAATAACAATAATTGGCAGTGATATATAAGAGTAGAGTTATTAGATATATCTCACAACGGTTATCAACTACTCCATCCGTTCCAATATAGCCCATGTTTTTTTGTAATTGAAATATAGCCCATGTTTTTTTGTTAAGTTCTAAAAGATATATTTTTTACTTTTTCAATATAAGTTTTAAGAAAATTGAGTGTATTTACTGAATTTTGATTGGTTAAAAGTTATGAGAAATAGTTAATCAAAAAATATACAATTAATATTAAAATTTAATATGTTTTATTAAAATATGTGAAAATATAAAGTATATAATATTTTGAAATAGAGAAAGTATTACTTTGTCAAAAATGGTTATTTAGCCTGATTTACAAAAAAGGTTACCAACTATTAATAAAATAAGAAATTTATTAAGTATTGTTTATTATTTTTGATATTTTGTTTTTGAAAAAATCATACCTAAAAGAATATCTATTTAATATGTATATTTAATTAATTATTTTAAACGTTGACGAGAAATCTTAAATGAAATGCTCTAATCGACGTAACTAATCAGGCTTGAGTTTCATCCAAAGCCACAAACCAAAGTAAGTCAATTAAACCTGATTAAATCCAACTAATCACAAAATCCGATGGTTGTCTAATATAAAATCTTTGGTTAAGAATTAGAACACTTCAACTGTTTTAACTCTGAAACCTCTTCATGACTATCTCGAACATCGAAAGTCGGTTCTTGTTTTCTCCTTGGTTGTTCCAGTTATCTATATTCTCAGTTTTATAATTTATGTTCATGTGAATTGTTTATTTTCTACATATCTTGTTGTTATGTTCGACGCGGAGCCGTGCGAACGTTTATGACTGCCCAAACAATAAAAGTTTAAATAATAAAAGTTAATGCAATAAAATAATAACACATAATATCAGATAATAATAGTAATACATATTATTATAAAGTAGAAACATATAACAATTAAACTAAAAACAGAATATTAATTATAACACAAAAGTTTTCACAAAATTGCTATATCAAAAATTATCATGAAATGTTATATTATTTTGAGATATAATATTCAAGTCACTTAAAATATTTAAAGAAAGACAAAGTTTATCAGATTGGATTTTAAAAAATATTATAGAAAATACACCTAAAACTATAGTGGGAACTATTCTAATTATTCTAATTCATTAATAATTAACAATTTGTCTACATTTTTGATACTTATAAAATCCATGTTTTCATTACAAATCCTTTTTTCTTATCCTAACTACCACTGTGTTTCCATAGTATAATCACATATTTTATAATAATATTATGCACTTAATTTTATATAAGATGATGTCCTTTAATTATTAAAAGTAATTTGCTGCCCTAAGCGAATGTTTACTTTTTTTTACACTAAGGCACATGTCGCCTCTTTTGTCTTTAGCTAATAGCTCTGATAGTCTTTTATATAATATTAGTTTGGTATATTATATATATGCATGATTGATGATGATATGAAAACTTTTGGAATTATTTTAGGAGATCAAGAAAAAATCATTTTAATCCTTGGCCAATGTCATTGCGTCGTGAGTGTCTTTGTTTATTCTCCTTATATACGTGTCCCATTAGTTATGCTGCTAGAATTTGGAAAAAAAAAATCCTAAGATGACATTTTTAAGTTTCTTTTACCAGAAAAATAAGGAAAATGATCATTTTTTTTAAATAAGTAATAGACACTTATAGATCTACAATTGACTACTCTAATTTAGGGTTTAGATTTGGAAACTGTTGTTATGGAAGTAATTTTTAGAATTTTAAAAACTAAATAAATAAGTATTTAAAATTTCTAAATAAAATATTACAAATAGTTTCGAAAATTATTTTTGAATTTCAATTTTTTTTTAAAAAAATTAAAAAAAATTCTAAAATAATATAAAAAGTTCAAATTCGTAAACATATAATCTGAAAACTATAATTTTTATTATTTATTTAAATAATTATTTATATTTATAAAACAATGGTAGAAGGCTCTTTTGTCTCTATAATAAAAAAAAATTGGCTATTTTTTCTTTGAGATTTTAATAATGAAAAAAAATAATTGAAAAAAATTGTCAAAAAATATATTGTTTAATAAAATAATGTTTTTAATAAAAATAATGTTTCTTTGTCACATGTCTATGAATTTGTAATTTGTCTGTTGTGCGGTTATAGTGTAAAATTTATCTGACTTACATGGCTTTGGTAGGTTGGATCATTTTACTTTGTCTAATTGTTGTTCAGGTATTTCCTTATATATGTAAAGAAACTGTTAATTTTTGAGAATGAACCAATTATCACTTGTTCATTTATTCAATAAAAGAACAAACCTTGATGTCTTGGTCCAACAGGTCACATCCGAGTTTTCTAAATCGTTGGTGATCATACAAGTGTAATATAACATCTGTAGATAAACGTCAAAGTAATTAATTATGTGTGTTCAATTCTGGACCGTTCAGTTTGCACATGGCCTATCAACTGTGGAAGGATATAGAGGGTATGGGCTGGAACAAGGTGATACGGTAATTGTGGTCTTTCTTTCACCTTCTTTTGACAAAGTTATTGTGTGTCAATTTAATTTGTTCTCTTTATCAGCAAGATTACATTATATTTTCAAAGCCTAAAAAGATATTAATTTGCATATACATAATTTTTATAAGAGAGTGTCTTTTCCTATATTGACAATTTTTTTTGTACCAGGTTCTTAGGAAAGCTATTGCTGATACGTTATATGGACATTTGCACGTGAAAAGAAATGAAGTTTTTGTATCAGATGGTGCACAAAGCGATATTTCTCGTATTCAGGTATGGATCCTAAGATCTTTTTAACATGTAACTCAATCTCTTGACGTTATGTTTACCTGATTTCATCCACAGCTGCTCCTAGGTTCCGGTGTCACAATTGCTGTGCAAGATCCCACCTTCCCAGTACGTAATGTCAACAATTTTCTTTTCTGCTTTCATATATCTTTACTTTCTTTCTATAATTTCAGAACATAAAAAGGTTAACTGGCTAAAATATGGAAAAAGAGAAGTTCTTGAGAGTGTTAGTCTTTGCCCTCATATTGCCTTTTCTTTCTGGAATTAGGCTTACATAGATTCAAGTGTGATTATCGGCCAGACAGGTTATTTCCATGAAGCAACCAAGAAGTACCAAAATGTTGTCTACATGCCTTGTGGACCTAAAAACAGTTTCTTCCCTGATCTATCAAAGACTCCAAGAACTGATGTCATCTTCTTTTGTTCTCCTAATAATCCTACTGGTCATGTGGCTTCAAGAAAACAACTACATCAACTTGTTGAGTTTGCAAAGACCAATGGCTCTATTATTATTTTTGACTCTGCATATGCTGCATTCATCGAAGATGGCAGCCCACGTTCAATATATGAAATCCCTGGTGCTCGAGAGGTGAGACGAGTTTTCATTTATATATTCCTTGGAACTATTTTCTTTATTCACAACCACTCATGATATTACATTTCGCTAGGTCGCAATTGAAATTTCATCATTCTCTAAGTTTGCTGGTTTCACTGGTGTTCGGCTTGGTTGGACTATCATCCCTGATGAGCTCTTGTACTCTAATGGTTTTCCCATTATAAATGATTTCTATCGGATTGTGACAACTTCCTTTAATGGAGCTTCAAATATTGCTCAGGCGGGTGGGTTATCATGCCTTTCTCCTGTTGGCCTTAAGGTAGTTGAATGTTTTAGCATTACTATGAATATTTGTTTCAACATCATCTTTATTTTTCTTTGGTTAACCATGTTAGGAGATACGCTCGGTGATCAATTACTACAAAGAGAACCGGAAGATACTAATGGAAACTCTGGCCTCGGTCGGCCTCACGGTTTATGGTGGTGTAAATGCTCCTTACTTGTGGGTTCACTTTAAAGGATCAAAATCATGGGATGTGTTTGCTGAGATTCTTGAAAAGACTCACATAATTACAGTCCCTGGCTCAGGTTTTGGTCCTGGTGGAGAAGAATATTTAAGGATTAGTGGGTTTGGATGTAGAGACGATATTGTTGAAGCATCAAAGAGGTTGCGACGTTTCTTCAACACTTCCTTTTCTCTCTTCCGCTTCTAATACAAATTAAGTTGAACACATCTCGTGCCTTACATTTACCTTGCCTTGAATAATACCTTCCACTTGTTGTCTTATGATGTATATAAATAAAAGTGATGGGATCATGTTTGACTTTTATTCATATTAATAAATAATTTTATTTAAAAAAAAAAAGTTTGCAATAGTATTAAGGTAAATTTTACTTTACGAGAACTAGAAATGAAAATAAATAAATATGTAACCATGTTAACAGAAACTAATCACATTCTTTTACCTTCATACCTTTATGTTGAACCATAATTCAATGGAGAAGGGACTAACACTGATTATTGCCGATTCATAATATACAACAATACATTCTATTAAATAATAACGCAAAATTTCACAACACTTTTATAAGAAGATTTTTATTAGAAAGTTTTCAATAATTAAAAAAATAAAAGAGAGTGAAAATGAATTTTCAAATGAGAATCTTTGGTATCCATGAGAACACCATGAGACACTCAGTTTCTTAAAGACAGACACTGACAAAAAGGTGATATTTTCGTTGTTTTATGGTGGTTTTCATTTCATTTAATTTCTGTAGGATATGGATTTCATCTTTATGCAAAGTCCATCGAATAAACAACACGGCCCAACTGCTAGAGGAAGCCACAACTCGCAGCCGATAAACGGGCTCGCAGCCGAGTAACGCGGCTCATCTGTACTGAACAAAGGAGATTTAACCTACGCTCAAGCCCATGAAGCAAAGAGACACGCCCCATTAGGGTTGTTCGTACAACGACTTATAAAGGCGAAAAGAAACACAACTTAAGGGGGATCCAAAAATAGACTGACCAGACGGCTAGCAAACTAGGGTTTATCTTGTCCTTTTGTACTCCGATCAGTCCGTACACTTCCGACCAGCTCTCCGAGCGTCAGAGTCACTCTCTTGTATTCCTTTCCGACCATAAATAAACTCTTCTTTTTTGTCTCCGACTTGTTCACATCTTCGTAATAACCCACCGACGAGTTTCGTCGTTCTCTTACTTGTCTCTGACCAAAATCGGTTCGAACAGTTGGCGTCCACCGTGGGGCATAACGAAGTAGTGTGACGAACAGACATGTTACCTGACGAAAATTCTTCTGGTAACCAATCGGAGCAAACCCTAGTCGCTCAAACTGTGGAAAGCTTCATGGATACCATCATGGCTCGCTTCGCCTAGCTGGAGGAAGCTTAGAAGGCGACGAACGCTCAGCTCGCCACCCTGGCCGCAATACTCGCACCTCCCACCGGAGTCGCGAGTGACCCATCAATGGTCCGATGACTGCTCTTCAACTCCAATTCGGCCAAAACTCCCGCCGACCAGCCTGTCGAACCAGAAGAACCTACAACTGACGATTCGTACAACCCTTAGGCATCCCTGATCCGCAGACCGTACGCGAAATCGCTGAACTAAAGCTCTCTCTCCAGAACATAACCTCTCAGATCCACCACGTCACGAGCGCGCCCCGTCCCCCCAAATCGATCGCGTCCTCGGCGAGTTGCTAAGAACACCCTTCACCAAACGCATAAGCGATGTCAAGACACAGCTAACCAAAAAGCTCCGCCTGCCAACCTATTCTGGAGAAAGCGATCCAACGGACCACATGACCGCCTTCAACATCATTATGGTAAGGTCACGCTTCCCCGACAAGGAAAAGGATGTGGGCTTCTACCAGCTCTTCGTGGAAAGCCTCACTGGACACCGGCCCTGACATGGTTCTCCCGATTAGCTGAAAGATCCATCGACAATTTTCATGACTTCTCCTCCGCATTTCTGAAACATTACATAATGTTTACTCGCAAAGGAGACACGGCCTCTGACCTTTGGAAAATGCCGCAGATCTCAGGCCAAAGCCTTAGGGAGTTCATGGGAAAGTTCAATACTTTGGCCTCCAAAGTGAACGTCCCCGACAACATGTCAGTGGAAGCACTCCAAAACACACTCTACATCCATTCCCCATTCCGACAGGACTTATATCGTAGCCCAACGACCTCGCTGGACAATGCCATTGCTCGGTCAAATAACTTCATTTGCATGAAAGAAGACATTCAGGCGATCATGACTAAGCAAAACGCAACAAAGCCGGTTGCAACCAAGGAACCCAAAACGCGCCAGGAACCCCATCAACACTCTACCAGTGATCGAACCGACCGAAAAGGGTATATCTACCTTGTTTACGGCGAGGAACCACCCCCTCGACAGTAGTTGTTCGGGGAAAAGGTTGGAACCACTATTACCGCGAAGAAAATGGCGCGACATCGACATCCCCGACTAGCTCCCCGAGCAACAGAGACAAGGAGAAATTCTGCACGTATCACAACACTAAGAGTCACGAAACAAAAGAATGTAAGCACCTTAAAGAAGCCCTCCTTGCGAAGTACGCTGCCAGAAAATCAAGCCCGAGCCCCCGCGACAGCGATCAAAGAACAGCAAAAGATGGAGTAAAAACAAGGAGAAAAAGCTCCAAAAGTTCCAGGACAAGGTCCATCGAGAGAGCAACCTCGTTCCGATGACGAGGGATTGACAGCTCGGACCGAGAATACCCAATTCCCGATGAAGAGCAACCTAGAGCAGAAAGCGTATCCAAGTAATCCTTGCCCGAGGAGAGATATTTTCCGATGACGAAACCGGACATGACGACCTCAGAACACTTTTCAACTCGCGCAAAAAGGAGACCTCGACAGCGGATCTTAGGACAAAACTCGACTCTTCGAAGATGCGAAAGTTGGACATTCCCAGCATCGTCCCCGACCTAAAACCTTGATATGGGGGAAGGATCTCCGGAGTCGACTCAACTCCAAAACTGAAGACCTCCGACACATGCTCAACAGAATGAAGACTCCCAACCTATGGCAACGCGTCGTACAGAAAAAAAAACACTTGGTGAACACAATATAAACGACCTACAAACGCAAGTCGACCAAGAAAAAAAACGACTCCCCTCCTCGCCTGAACGTCATTATGGGTGGTTCCCCCACATGTGGCGGTTCAGTCCATTCAATTAAATCCCATCAGCGTCAAGCTGTCGTTTCCCAGAAATGGGCGTTAAAGCCCGAGAATGATCTCCCGATCACGTTCTCAGTAGACGATACCATCAGCGTGCATTCGCCCCACAACGACCCATTACTCGTGGAGGTCGAAATCGAAGACTGCGAAGCTACTAAGGTCCTCATCGACACGGGAGCTCTGTCGACCTCATCTTTCTCAACACCCTCGTAAGGATGGGGACCGATCTACGCAAGATGAAACCCTCCAATTGTACGCTTACAGGGTTCAACGAAGTCTCCAAAGAAATGATATGTATCTTCCGCCTCCTGGTCTACGTCGGAGGGGTGACCAGGACTGTCAAATTCTCTGTCATCAATACCAAAGCACCCTACCACGTCAGACTCGGAACGCCTTGGCTCTATTCGATAAGGGAAATTCCTTATACTTATCACCTATACATCAAATTTCCCCGTAACGACGGTCGAATTCACACGCTCAGAAGCGACCAGAACCTGCTCGCGAACTCCTGGTTGCTGCCGTGAAACTCAAACATGAGACTTCCCACATCAACGCCGTGGTTAAACCCATCCAAAAATTTAACCCACAGAAAGAAGAAGTAACCGAAGTCAGTCTCGATGAAAACGATCCAAGCAAGATAGTGCGAGTAGGGGCCTACTTACCCGATGAAATGAAAGAGAAAATTACCAGTTTCCTGCGAGAAAACGTCTCTACCTTTGCTTGGAACACGTTCGACATGAAGGGAATAGACCCATATATTACCACTCATGAACTCCACGTCGATCCTACGATTAAACCGATCCGGCAAAAAATACGCAAAATTGGCCCCGAGCGAGTAAAAGCAGTTAACGACGAGGTCGACCATCTCCTTGACGCTGAATCCATCACCGAAGTATGATATTCTGAATGGCTAGCTAATCCGGTTGTCTTCAAGAAAAAGAACGGCATGTGGCGTGTTTGTGTGGACTTCACCGATCTGAACAAAGCATGTCCCAAGGACAGCTTTCCGCTCCCGCACATCGATAAGCTTGTAGAAGCGACAACCAAAAACAAGCTGCTCACATTTATGGATGCCTTCTCCGGATCTAACCAGATAATGATGCACCCCGATGATCGGGAGAAAACGTCTTTTATCACCGATCGCAGAATGTACTGCTACAAGGCCATGCCCTTCGGTCTCAAGAACTCTGGGGCAACCTACCAATGATTGGTCAACAAGATGTTCGCTGACAAGCTCGTCCGCACCATGGAAGTATATATCGAAGACATGCTCTTCAAATCATTCTGAGCAAGTGATCACCTCAAAGTGCTCAACACGTACGGTATGAAGCTTAACCCGGCCAAATGCACCTTCAGAGTTAAATCTGGTGAGTTCCTTGGCTACATCGTCACACAAAGAGGAATCAAAGCGAATCCGAAACAGATTTCCGTAATCCTCGATCTCCCGAGTCCAAAGAACGCACGTGAAGTCCAGAGACTAACGGGTCAGATAGCAGCCCTCAACGGATTCATATCCCGATCCACCGACAAGTGTCTCCTGTTCTATGAACTCCTTCGCGGTAAAAACGGTTCGTCTGGGACGACAAATGCGAGGAGGCCTTCACACAACTCAAGTTGTACCTAACGACTCCACCCGTCCTCGCTTCGAATCCATGTACATTGGCTTCGCGGCAGACCATGTATCCCCGAATGTTTTCAAAACGACGGGTACATTTTGAGATATAAGCGGTCTGGACTCTTACCCTTTCCAAGGTAACCTCCTGAGCATTAGACCTCCTTAGTCGCTTAATCTCACGGTCGTTCTCTTCAGCCGCTACGACCAGCTCGGCCTTTTTGCACTCAAATCGCTCGAGCGCAGCCCGAGCAGCCTTCACTTCCTCCTCAACAACATCTACCTTCCTCTTATGTTCCCGACTGCGAGCAACGGTTTGTCTCTCCCCTGCAAGATCTTCCTCGTTTTCTCCAGCACTTCGGCTTTCTGCTTTTCCAGAAGAGCATCCCTCGAAGCAACCTTATTCTCGGCTTTCTTTGCTTAAGCTTCAAACTACTTACACTGACCGATCGACCGCTTTAGGGCTCGATCATACTTCCCGATCAACAGATTTGTACAGCCTTTGCTCTGCAATCGTTCGATACAAGGAAGTGCAAACGAGTATGAACGATATTCAGCTGGGGAAGATGAGTCAATAATCGCATACGAGAAAGGGAGAAAGGAAGGGATCACTTACCACAATTTCTTGACAAGCAACGTCAGCGAACTCATGCAAAAATATTAGGCCGGCCACCGGGGGCATATCCCGCGGACCGCCACGGATCTGACGGATGAGTTACGCGCATTTACCCGGGTCAGTGAAAAGGGGAGAAGGACTAGAGTAGTGAAAGTCGACCTGGTCGACGAAGTCCTTCCGCACGTGACAGGGGAGTATCACTTCTCCTCTCTCGAAGGCACGCTTCGCAGTCTCGGGGATCACAATGTTTGTTATGGGGGCGTCTTGCTCCTGAGAAGAAATGAGAGCAGCTTCATCGGGGATCATATCGGTATCACCCTCGGGGCCAGACATTTATTCTTGAGGACACCTTCCCCCACCCAACTCTGTAACACCCCGGCCCGACTGTCTAAGCCGCGGTCGATGCGTCACGTCGCTCGGTCCACTTCCTGACCGAAACTCTATATTTTTGAAGCCTTCTTATTTAAATTTGTCCTTAGACGTAGGTTCACTTAGATCTTAGCTAATGACCACCACAGTCATTTCTTAGCTTAGATTATTTCCAATAATACGCAGCGGATTATTATCTATTAACCATTGGTTTATATCCTGTATATAACTTGTTCGATCCAATTGTCTATGCCTTGGTCAGTTTTCTTACTACCATCCAACTTATATAGCAATCCTTGAAATGGATTACCTCATACTGATTCGAGGTTCCATTCCTATAAACCATTCTACCAGAATCCTAACCATATACTAATCTATCCAAGTATTTGATGATTCATACCTTTGCCACATCCACAAAGCTTAGTAGCTCATCGGTCCTCCATTGATCCGAAGTGCACTTAATCTATTGAACCATTAGACTCATTGAGTATATCCTTAGTTCTTATATTGTTCTTACATAAAAAAACTCCCGTTGGGTACTTATTCATTCAACCAACCATCCCCATAGACTTAAGAAACCCTTGAGAAGTCTTCAATCGGTTATGGATATGCATCTGGCCCTTATCGGCTCATACAACATCCAGCCTTGTTTCACCTTATAGGAAATAGTACCAAGTCCCTTTATGGACTGAGAATTCCAATCATATCCTAAGTCAATCATCCCACCAACCTCACATGACTCAGAACTTATGAGACTTCATCTTGCCTGATCGGCATTGGCCTATATCCGAGACAACCGATCCGACTTGTTCATAGCAAACGATGTATTCATTAATCAGGTTAGATCCGACACCTTCAACTATCATATATGGATCAGGTCGTCCCTTCTCTCCCATGATCAGATCATACACGGCCTACCTTGAACAATCACACCTATTCGGTTACGATCCATTCGCACCCTTTCGGTACCGAACCATTCGTACCCTTTCGAACCTGAACCATTCGTTTCCTTTTGGACCCGAACACTTCGTATGTCCTGATTTTACAAGTCATGGACTGAACCATATGGATCAGATGGAACCTGCATCCAATGGCACCGTTTGGAACTTGCACCATTTGGTAACTTGCACTCTTTGGTCAATGGCACCTTTTGGTCTATGGTACCTTCTGGTACTCGTAACTCTCTCGTACCTCGTACCTTCTGGTTACTCATAATCTATGGACTCTCATGACTCTTGGCAACTCATGACCTGTGGCAACTAGTACCCTTTGGCAACTCATACCCTTTGGGTCATTCCAACCGTTCAGCCTAACCGTCCATTCTTTGGAACGATCTAGACTATTTCTGAAACCGGCCCATTGGGCCTTGATCCACTCTACTTGGACCTGCCCATGGCCTTGGCCCAGTAGCCAAACCAATCCAAATAAACCCAAGAATTTCCCTTTGACAGAACAAAGGCAAACCGATTCATGGTTAAGACCCATCGGACAATCCACCCAATCGGCCATGAACCATAGATCGTGGTTGGTTCCACTCGAACATGACCTTGGATCTTACCAAGAAATTTCCGTGACCAAACCACACCATTCCTCACGCAATAAAGAATAGTAGAAGAAGAGGCAGTATTGAAAAGTAGAAGGAAGAGATCCGGATGTACTTGGACCAAATATAACCCATAAACCCGATCATATCGATCAATGATCTATGGCGATGGTTTGCCAATAACATCCATTACCAGGAATGTCCATGATACTAATGACCACGCCTTTATAAAGTCTTATCATTCACTTCCAGTAATGATAAGATCCATTCATGGATCGTGCATCACTTCCCATGGACTTCCACGAAACTGTCTTTCCACGAACATCCACCTTTAAGGTTATCTCATCCTTTGAAAGTGAAGTCCGTTCCTCTCTCTTCATTCCTGGTGATTTGCGTGTGTTCCCAGACTCAGTAGAAAGGTTTGAGCGTTGATAACAATGATCAAAACCCATCAGAAGGTCGTTCTAAACTTCTCCCATGACCTCTCTCAAAACAGTCTCCATGTTGCCTTCACATGCATCACGATATTTGATTATTGAATCTGAATCTCTCTCGTTTTCTCTCTGTATTTTCTTCTGCAATTGATTTATAAAAACGTGTGGAGAATCCCCCTATTTATAGAGAACAAAAGGGTAAGTCTTGCCCCACGAACATGCATGACTTGTGGGCGAAAGGGCATGACTTGGTGGACAGGTTGCACCTTTTGGCCGCATGCATCCCTTCGCCTGTTCCTGACCCTTCCTGGGTCGATACCAGGCCCAAAAAGAGACCCAGACCCACCATGCTTAGCCCATGGCCTTAACCAAGGGTCCACCAGGTCCTAGCCCCCATGGCTGGACCACCCGGCCCACCACCGGCCCGGACCCGGACCAACTGCCCAATACCCGAACACTCCGTCCAGCTGAGTTGAGCTGATCCCCAGCTGGTCCAGTTGAGTGAACTGGTAGCTCATCTGAATGAGCTGACCAAGGAAGGCTGAGCTAGACTGATCTTGGTCGAGCTACGTTTCGCTGGTTGAGCTAGTCGTACACTTCGTCCAGCTGCTATAACACTCGTCTAGCTCCTTTAACTCGTTTTTTTCCCTCTCATTTGGTTAAGTCCTTATATACTTAACCCAACCTGACCATGGAACGCCTGACTCTTGATCAAAGTGATCTTCAGCTCGTTTCCTCGAACCATGGTTGGTCACATGATCCTTATTGAGGATTGGGGATGCTACAAGTCTCCCCCACTTGCGATAGATTCGTCCGCGAATCCGAATCAATTGTTTCCTCAGTAACAAACTGTTCAAACCATTCAGGATACTCGGATTTCATCCTTGCCTCCGTTTCCCAAGTGATTATCTCTTTCCCACTGCAGTCCCATGGACTGTTTTTTTCCTTGTTGTTTTTTTCCATCCTACCTACTATTCGAACCAGCCTTGTCTCTAAGGTTAGGTTCTTTCCTAGATCATTAGGAATAGTAGGAAGAACACGTCTTGGTCCGTAAGGCACTTCTTGAGTTGGGCGACATGGAACACATTATGAAATGTTTCCATCTTGGTCGGCAAGTCGAACTTGTATGCCACCATTGCAACTCTTTCTATGACCTTGAACGGCCCCAAGTATCTTAGATCTAATTTCCTTCTTCCAAAAATTTGGACCCTTCCATTGACTAGGATAGTACCATCCTTCGCGGTCTGGTACTCCGTCCTATCATTCTGAGCAACCTTGTTTAGGTTCTCATCCTGACCTTGAGCTAACCGAATTCGGGTAAGCAGATCGGCTTGGTTAACCGCCTCTAGTCCGAGTGGCTCGCTCTCCTTGGTCAATGCATTCAACTGAAGAGCACGGACCATCCCTTCCAGGTCGTCCGCCTCTCGTTCAGACGATACATCTGCTCGCCTCAGGCTCAAGGCGTCAGCCACTAGGTTAGCCTTGCCCGGATGATAATCGATGTCTAGATCGTACTCAGCCACGAATTCCATCCACCTTCTTTACGTTAAGTTCAAGTTAGGATGGGTGAATATATACATCAGACTTTTATGGTCTGTAAGTATCTGGACCTTGGCGCCATACATGTATGAACGCCATATCTTTAAGGCAAACACTACTGCAGCCATTTCTAGATCATGGGTGGGGTAGTCTCCCTCATTTTTCCTCAACTGCCTTGACACATAGGCAATGACCTTCCCATGCTGGGTCAGCACGTAACCTAGTCAAGTTATGGACGCGTCCGTATAGACCACATATGGTTGATCGGCCTCTGGAAGAACCAGAATTGGTTCGCTGGTCAACATGTCCTTGAGTGCAGAGAAGCATCTCTCACACTCCTTAGACCATGTGAACTTAACGTCCTTCCTAGTCAACCGCGTCATAGGCTGAGCCAGGCTTGCGAATCCTTTCACAAACTTTCTATGGTAACATGCTAGCCCGAGGAAGCTTCTTACTTCCGTGGCACTGCGTGGTCGAGGCCAATCTTTGATTGCCCTGATCTCCTCAGGATCCACTGAGACGCCTTGGTCGGATATGATATGACCAAGGAACCCAATACTCTTCTGCCAAAAATTGCGCTTGCTGAGTTTGGCATAAAGCTTGTGCTCTCTTAACCGTTCCAGCACAGTTCTCAGATGTCTCTTATGAGATTCCTTATCCTTGGAGTAAACCAGGATATCATCTATGAAGGTGATCACTGATTCGTGCAAGAAATCTCGGAACACGCTGTTCATCATTTTCATGAATGCTGCAGGTGCATTGGTAAGACCGAACGGCATAACCACAAACTCGTAGTGGCCGTACCTAGTCCTAAATGCTATTTTCCTAACATCATCTCTCTCTATAGGAATCTGATGATACCTAGAGGCCAAATCGATCTTAGAATATCACTTAGCTCCTTTGAGTTGAATTAACAACTCGTCTATCCGAGGTAACGGTACTTGTTCTTCACAGTAACCCTGTTCAACCCTCGATAGTCGATACATAGTCGCATTCTAGCATCCTTCTTTTTCACAAAGAGGACTAGTGCACTCCATGGGGAACTACTTAGACGTATGAATCCCTTTTCCAACAATTCCTCCAATTGCTTTATTTGGCTCGGCCATTTCGGCGGGAGCCGTCCGATATGGAATCTTGGACAGTAGAGCTGTCCCAGGTTCTAGTTCTATCGTGAAGGGGTCCGGCCTATCAGGGGGGGACACCCTGTAGCGTACGGAACACACCTTCAAACTCAGATACCACCAGAGTCCCAGACAGACTATCGGAATAACCGCACTCTGCAGTGGTTATTCTGGCCAGACATAATGGCTTCACACCCTTGTCAAACATCCTTAGAGTTTGGACTTCTGACACCACTACACCTTGAGTCGATCTTTCACATTTTGGAACTTGATCGGTAGATCCCCACTCTTGAATCGAACACGACCATTGTGGCGATTGAGAGTGGCCCGATACTTTCCTAGCCAATCCATGCCTAAGATCATCTCGTGCTTCTTAAGGTGGACACATTTCAGGTCAACATGTAGTACCCTGTTTTGAATGACCATTGGGGAATTTGTGACAAGGCCTAGTGGATGCATAACCTAGCCGCCGGCTGCATTCACTATCCCCAAATGATCCCCTTTACCAAAAGAAACGGTCCTCTTCCGATCAGGCCCGGACTCACAAAACTATGTGTAGCGCCTGTATCGAAAAGGACCTTTGTTTCTACATTTCCAACCATGAGGGTCCCTACATGAGACCCCATGTCAAGTCCTAACCATTCTAGGTTCCAGACCAAGCATTCCCACTGAATTTAAAAAGATAAATTCAGATTTTTACATCGCCTATTGCTCACTTGTTTTGAACGGCCACCAAGGAATAACACTTATCCTTTGTAGAGTGCTGATCGTTTTTCCCAATCACAGCCACTCCCTGGTCCATGTCACGTCCATTGGTCTGATCGTTCATAAAGCAAGTCTCGCATTGCGTCCATTCTTTACCTAGACGAGTAGTATATTGGTTTCATATCACATTTGGAGAATGTCCCATACCACTCCCCAAAGTGTAACACTTCTGCGAATGCTGACACCCTTCACAAGAGTGTTTATAATATACCTCAACCCTCATCATAATAGGATATCACAGATCATGTTCTTTCGAAACCGTTTATTACTTCAGATAGCTAGATCGATTAACCTTCATGTTTCAGGATTTTGCCCTTAGAGACTGTATCTTGGCTAAGTGGTTCGTCTCAGAAATTTCATGTTCTAAAGCACGATACTTTACTTTCCTCAACTCTCTCTCGGCTCACCCTTATCAAGGTTTACTAATCGCCTTAGTTTCGAGAAGAAATTTCGGTTTGAACTTAACATCTTTGAGCATTGTCCTAAACAGGATCAACCTGGCTTTGATACCAACTTGTAACACCCCGACCCGACTGTCTAAGCCACGGGCGATGCGTCACGTCGCTCGGTCCACTTCCTGACCGAACCTCTATATTTTTGAACCCTTCTTATTTAAATTCATCCTTAGACGTAAGTTCACTTAGATCTTAGCTAATGACCACCATATTCATTTCTTAGCTTAGATTATTTCCAATAATACGCAGCGGATTATTATCTATTAACCATTGGTTTATATCCAGTATATAACTTGTCCGGTCTAATTGTATATGCCTTGGTCAATTTTCTTAATACCATCCAGCTTATATAGCAATCCTTGAAACGGATCAAGTCATACTGATACGAGGTTCCATTCCTCTAAACCATTCTACCAGCATCCTAACCAGATACTACTCTATCCAAGTATTTGATGATTCATACCTTTGCCACATCCACAAAGCTTAATAGCTCATCGGTCCTCCATTGATAATTGCCCTTACTCATCTATTGAACCATTAGACTCATTGAGTATATCCTTAGTTCTTATCTTGTTCTTACATAAAACAACTCCCTTTGGGTACTTAGTCATTCAACCAACCATCCCCATAGACTTAAGAAACCCTTGATAAGTCTTCAATCGGTTATGGATATGCATCTGGCCCTTATCGGCTCATACAACATCCAGCCTCGTTTCACCTTATAGGCAATAGTACCAAGTCTCTTTCTGGACTGAGAATACCCATCATATCCTAAGTCAATCATCCCACCAACCTCACATGACTCAGAATTGATAAGACTTCATCTTGCCTGATCGGCATTGGCCTATATCCAAGACAACCGAGATGACGTGTTCATAGCAAACGATGTATTCATTAATCAGGTTAGATCCGACACCTTCAACCATCATATATGGATCAGGTCTTCCCTTATCTCCCATGATCAGATCATACCCGAACCATTCGTTTCCTTTCGTACCCGAACACTTCGTAAGTCCTGACTTTACAAGTCATGGACTGAACCATATGGATCGGACAGAACCTGCATCCAATGGCACCGTTTGGAACTTGCACCCTTTGGTAACTTGCACCCTTTGGTCAATGGCACCCTTTGGTCTATGGTACCTTCTGGTAATCGTAACTCTATGGTACCTCGTACCTTCTGGTTACTCGTACTCTTTGGACTCTCATGACTCTTGGCAACTCATGACCTGTGGCAACTAGTATGCTTTGGCAACTCATACCCTTTGGGTCATTCCAACCGTTCAGTCTAACCGTCCATTCTCTGGAACGATCTAGACTATTTCTGAAACCGGCCCATTGGGCCTTGATCCACTCCACTTGGACCGGCCCACGGCCTTGGCCCAATAGCCAAACCAAACCCAATAAACCCACGTATTTCCCTTTGACAGAAAAAAGGCAAACCGATTCATGGTTAAGACCCATCGGACCGTCCGCCCAATCAGCCATGAACCATAGATCGTGGTTGGTTCCACTCGGACATGACCTTGGCTCTGACCAAGACATTTCTGTGACCAAACCACACCATTCCTCACGCAAATACAGAATAGGAGAAGAAGAGGCAGTATTGAAAAGTAGAAGGAAGAGATCCAAATGTACTTGGACCAAATCCAACCCATAAACCCGATCTTACCGATCAATGATCTATGGCGATGGTTTGCCAATAACATCCACTACCTGGAACGTCCATGATACTAATAACCACGCCTTTATAAAGTCTTATGACTCACTTCCAATAATGATAAGATCCATTCATGGATCGTGCATCACTTCCCATGGACTTCCACGAAACTGTCTCTCCACGAACATCCACCTTTAAGGCTATCTCATCCTTTGAAAGTGAAGTCCGACCCTCTCTCTTCATTCCTGGTGATTTGCGTGTGTTCCCAGACTCAGGAGAAAGGTTTGAGCGTTGATAACTATGATCAAAACCCATCAGAAGGTCGTTCTAAACTTCCCCCATGATCTCTCTCAAAACAGTCTCCATATTGCCTTCACATGCATCTCGATATTGGATTATTGAATCTGACTCTCTATCCTTTTCTCTCTGTATTTTGTTCTGTAAGTGATTGATAAAAACGTGTGGATAAGCCCCTTATATATTGAGAACGAAGGGGTAAGTCTTTCCCCACGAACATGCATGAATTGTGGGCGAAAGGGCATGACTTGGTGGACAGGTTGCATGGCCGCATGCATCCCTTCGCCTGTTCCTAACCCTTCCTAGGTCGATACCAGGCCCAAACAGAGACCAAGACCCAACATGCTTATCCCATGGCCTTAACCAAGGGTCCACCAGGCCCTACACCCCATGGCTGGACCACCCGGCCCACCACCGGCCCGGACCCGGACCAACTGCCCAATACCCGAACACTCCATCCAGCTAAGTTGAGCTGATCCCCAGCTGGTCCAGCTAAGTTGAGCTGATCCCCAGATGGTCCAGCTGAGTTGAGCTGATCCCCAGCTGGTCAGCTGAGTGAGCTGGTAGATCAGCTGAATTATCTGACCTAAGTAAGGCTAAGCTAGACTGAGCTTGGTCGAGCTACGTTTAGCTGGTCGAGCTAGTCGTACACTTCGTCCAACTACCATAACACTCATCTAGCTCCCTTAACTTGTTTCTTTCCCTCTCATTTGCTTAAGTCCTTATATACTTAACCCAACCTGACCATGGAACGCCTGACTCTTGATCAAAGTGATCTTCAGCTCGTTTCCTCGAACCATGGTCGGTCAAATGATCCTTATTGAGGATTGGGAATGCTACAAACTCTCTCGGAGAAAAGTCACTTGGCTCGAAAGGCTTGGCCTTCTTCTTCTTTCTTTTCTTGTTCTTCTTATTCTTGAGGTCCCGGTCGGGATCTCCTCGTCTTTGTCCCTTTCCTTGTCTTCTACGCTGGGGGAATCGTTGCTCACCTCAGCCCCAATTCTCTTTTTCTTCGGGGGATTGTAATCAGAAGCTGGAATGTCTTCCGGAGCATGTTCAGTTTGTTGAAGTCCGCCTTCATCAATGGGATTCTCATCTGGCAGGTTGGTCTCAACTCCATCGGCAGGCGTTTCGTTGGACAACTCAGAACGCGGCCTCTTCTTTTTTCGTAACAGAGGCTCGGGCTGTTCCTCTGATAGTTCCTCCTTGTCGCCAACCCGAACAGTCGCGTCTGTCGTCATCTCCGCTGGAACGACCTCCCTACCAGTCATGGGATTACCACGCGTCTCAGAAGACCAACCGTCTCGATATCGTTGGCTATCATAGCGCTGAGACTCGGGATTTCCTTCATCGCCCTGGGACCGACCTTTTTCTGCTTTGAGGAAGATGAGGTTTCCTTTGGAAAGATAGATAATCTACCATGACCGCTCACGTCTGCGCGAAGATCCGATATCTAATCAGCTGAAACAATGACGACGCCTTAATATTCCCGAGTTCGAACCATTAGGACGTCAAAGGAAATCTAAGACGGGAAGGGAGACGATACCTTGTGCTATGCGAGGTAGTAACCGATTAATCCTCGCGTATGAGATAGTTGTCCAACGAAGCGGGGTAGCACGCGCAAGTCTCCAAACGTTCTCTAGAAGATCCTCGGGGTATTCCTCAGTGTTGGAATGTGGGACTGCAAAAACAAAGACAAGAGCAACAGATTAAGCTCTGGACAAAGAAGAAGCGGATCAGCAAGGTTCTCTACCAAATTTTGAGTTCCACAAAACACTGTAGTCCGCGCTCGAGGGTTCCTTGAAAGCTCTGTCATCTGCCTTTATGTAAAAATAGAAGCGTTGCCAGTCGTTGATCTTGTTCGGAGGGCCGAGTAAAACGCCCAACCCCGGTCCCATCTTCACGAAGCATAGGCCGTTCTGCATGTTCGATACCAACATCAGCTCCTCGAAGATCCGAACGCTTCATCGAGATATCCTTTTCGGCGCCTAACACCATGAGTCCAACTGCGAGACCCGTTAATGAACTAAGAAATCGCAGCGTCCCAACAAAAAAAAATACGCAATAATCAACCACGGAATCGGGAACCATAACTTGATATCCTTCTGAAAGTAAGATTCGTCCGCATTGATAGCCGATACCACCTCGCTCCCTCAGAAGCTGTTTCACGTTCCTGACAGTTGATCGGGTAGAATGTACGTTCTCCCAATCCTGCCCCTCCACGATCAGCGGACGAGCAAGCTCAGGATGTAAAGCCAACAATTTCTTGAACAGCCCGACGGGGAAGTAATGGATCGGAACCATCAATTCATCACCCACCGGGAGGGTCAATCCCGTCGGGTCTATCGCCCCGGATCCATTCAAACTCTATTCAGAAGCTGAACCAGAAGCCCGATCAACCAATAAAACCCTCGCCCCTTCATCCTCCCATAACAGTCTCTCGGAATCAACCATTGCAAGAAGCTGCAGCGACAGATCCAATCCCTCGAGGCCCCACAAAGCTTCCTGATGCGCTAACTCGGATTCGATTATGGGGTTGGTGTTCCGTACGTCCACCCTCCCAACAGCCAAACCGGTTGCTATAGATTTACCCTTATCCGCCGCCGACAAGCCTTCACCCGAGGACATCAACAGAACCCTAGCTAGAAGACGATAAAAGATAGAGAAACTATAGAGAGAGAAATTACCTGTGGGCAGCAGAGAAAATAAGTAAATGAGGGGAATGAGAGATATTTATAAGGAAGAGGGACGAGCGTTTCCACGAAGTAGCCGTCATTAGGTCTACGAAGCCTATTGGGCCTATCTATCGCCCAATGCCCGCTAATCGGCCCCCGTCTCTCCCGCTTCCCCACAAGAACCGAGTTCCAACGAGCCGAATCAGACCAAGTCCGGTTAGACCTGACCAATCTCCCGACGAGAAGGGGTCGAACTACCAAACCGACTTGTTTATTCTTCCGACCAGCTCAAAAAATTCACCAAGAACGCACAACATCCATAATGAACTGGGGTGGGCTTATTGTAGGATATAGATTTCATCCTTATGCAAGGCCCATCGAATAAACAACATGGCCCATCACTCGGCTGAACTGCTGGAGGAAGCCATAGCTCGCAGCCGATAAACGGGCTCGGAGCCGAGTAACGCGGCTAGTCGGTACTGAACAAAGGAGAGTTAACCCACGCTCAAGCCCACGAAGCAAGAGACACGGCCCATTAGGGTGGTCCTTACAGCGACTTACAAAGGCGAAAGGAAAGACAACTTAAGGGGGATCCGAAAATAGACTGACCAGACGGCTTGCAAACTAGGGTTTATCTTGTCCTTTTGTACTCCGATCAGTCCGTACACTTCCGACCATCTCTCCGAGCATCGGATTCACTCTCTTGTTTTCCTTTCCGACCAATAATAATTTCTTCTTTCTTGTCTCCGATTTGTTCACATCTTCGTAATAACCCACCAACGAATTTCGTCGTTCTCTTACTTGTCTCTGACCATACTCGGTTCAAACAGTTTTTATTTGTTTTATTCCATAGCAAGGCTTCTATCTACTTGGAAATGAAGCAACCGTTGCTCGAAACGTAGATGAAGTTCATCTGATGAACTGATGCTGTTATTCAAACAGAACGCTAACGTTTTTATTTTTGCTCTAAACAAGATCGGTGATATATTTTTATTGCTTCTAAAGCCTTCACGAATCTTATATACTTTGTTGAAGAACCTCCATGAGCCCTTTCTAAAAGGTTATCTTGGACCCGAGGGATAATCGTTTTGGATGATGGAACTGGAAATTGGGATGCACCAGTCAGTGCCAACTTGAGGATAGTTAGAATCATTTGTCAAAATCTCTTCCTTTTGCCATTCTTCCCATTTCTCAGCTAAACCTTCTCCTTCAAGCATTCTCACCACTTCCGACATCTTGGGACGTTCCAAAGAAGAACTCTGAGTGCAGAGCAGAGCGATTTGGATCAGCTGCTCAACTTCTTTCTCCACGTAGTTTCCTTCTAACTGTGCGTCTACAAGACTTTCAAACTTCTTCTCTTTCAAAACCTC
This sequence comes from Moricandia arvensis, assembly GCA_905132765.1. Taxonomy (NCBI): domain Eukaryota; kingdom Viridiplantae; phylum Streptophyta; class Magnoliopsida; order Brassicales; family Brassicaceae; genus Moricandia; species Moricandia arvensis. Next base: position 57,116 of record CAJHQP010001448.1, on the reverse strand, counting down.
TTTCACCTAAGAAAACATATTTACACTGTAAAACAAAAACAAAAACAAAAATGATAATGAAACCATGAAACATACCCAGTCCAGTAACATGACATCATCATCATTAGCAAGCCGAGCAAGATCAAACGCCTTTTGTCCAGTGATGAGCTCAAGCATCATGACACCGTATCCAAAAACATCAGTTTTCTCAGAAGATTTTCCTGTCGAAAGGTACTCTGGGGCTATATGCCCAATCGTACCGCGTACAGCAGTTGTCACATGGGAGTCATTATAATTCATGAGCTTTGCTAACCCAAAATCTCCAACCACGGCTTCAAATTCTTCATCTAACAATATGTTGGCAGCTTTCACGTCACGGTGAATGATTTTTTGTTCGCACTGATCATGTAAATATGCAAGCCCCCTTGCTGCTCCCAGAGCGATATGCTTTCTTTTTGGCCAATCAAGTGCTGGATTACCTTCAAGACGTTCTAAACAAGATAGATACATATAAGATACTTACCAATTGACATATATTTAAAACCTGCATGTGCTATGTACCTCTTAAACAAGAAGCAACACTCCCATTAGCCATGTAGGGATAAACGAGCAATCTTTCAGTTGGAGTCATGCAAAAGCCACGTAGCCGAAGCAAGTTTCTATGAACAGCCACACTAATCATCTCGACCTCGGTTTGGAACTGCAGCTCTCCACCCTGGGTACGCTCTTCTTTTAGCCTTTTAACAGCCACTAGCGAGCCATCGGCTAAACGTCCTTTATACACTTTACCAAAACCACCCCTGCCCAATACATTGTTGTTGCTAAAGTTATCTGTAGCAACAAGCAGTTCACGCAAGGAAAACCTTCTGAGTTGTCCGAAATGAATCTCTGGGTTTTCTTCAGCTGCAAAATATGAAAAAACAGTCAAAGAGGTTTTAGTGGGGAAAGAGATGAAGATTGTTGACTGACCAGGTACATCGAAAAATCGATCCTGTGATCTACATCTTAGCCACCAAGCAAACACAATGGCTGTACCAGCAAATAGAACTGCTGCACCTGCAGCAACTCCCCCTGCTACTGCTGCAGTCATTCGACTCCTTGACACTGCAAGATAAACAAAAAGTTTTCTTAATAAGAACTCATTTGCAATTGCTTGAAACAAATAAAGAGTTTCTAGTAAAGACATGTCATTTATATATACCAAAAAGTTGTGCTTTTCGAATGTCTTTTTTTTTTTTCAGATTATCGATGAACATTCAGAAACACACAGAAGAGAATGGAATACAGAAAAGGAAAACCTGGAGGTGGAGGAGTAGAAACAGGAGGAGGCGGAGATGCTGGAAGCGGCCGTAAATTATTATTTGCATAACTGCAGATAAATGTCAGACAACTAATAACTCATTAACATGAACCCCCCCCCCCCACCCCCAGGATTGAGCCGAGAATAAGACTAGGGGGAAGAAGAAGAAGGCAAACCTAATAGGAGTGAACAGCGAGAAGGAACCATTAACAGGAATATCTCCAATGAGTTGATTGTTTGAGACATCCCTGCATTTCAGGATGATAATGTTTTTGTCATAACTGCTTCGACAAATATTAAAAAAAAATGAAGACGACGTTACACTCACAGAACTTGCAGTGACACAGCAGTCAAAGACCATGGAATTTCGCCAGACAAGTTGTTGTTATTAAGACGCCTAATCCACATATAGTAAAATACCATGTCATAGATATTAACCAAAACTGAAATAAAACTGAAAAAGATGCAAAGATGATTTAATTATTAAAACAACTAGAGTAACTAAAGTTACTGCTGTTTTGAATCCAACAACATGGAACTTTTAGGACAATGACAGAAATGTTTCATTGAATTTTTACAATTAGCCTCTCTCTAGTTCTTAAGCATTTGTGCTACACAACAGGACCCAGCCAGTGACTCTATCAAGTGTCCCCTTACATACGGCCAACTTTATCAAAGCTAAGAGCTTCTATTGAGCAAAGGCCAACTGATTTTCACTGGAAGAAGGAAAGTTTGCTACATCTATTTGGCTGCTTAACTTTCTCACTATTCTAAAGATAACAAATTCTGAAACTGAAACAACAATGAAGCTGCATATTAAAGATGCAAAGAGAAGAAGGATACGAACAAGAATCGGAGTTTGTCTAGGTTCCCAAGAGAGGATGGGATTGGACCGTTTAATTTGTTCTGGTAAAGATCCAAGCTCACCAGTTCCCTCAAGTCCCCAAGCTCTTTAGGTATCTCCCCAGTAATGTTGTTGCTATAAAGCTCCCTGTCATTAACTATACTTTTAAATAAGAGATTTTTCTTTTTATTTATTAAGAATTCCTATAAACTACTTTTTTACTTACAAGTACTGCAAGTTTGGAAGCTGACCAAGCTGCGGCACAAGTTGACCAGACAGTTTTGCATTCCCCAAGTCACTGACGAAACATCAAAAGAGGGACTTTTTGAATCATTTCAATTTAGAAACAGAGAGACAAAGAGAGAGAGAGAGAGAGAGGAACTTACACACGAACAACTCTGTTCTCAGGATTGCAAGTAACATGAAACCATGTACATGGAGAAACACTGTTCTGATTATCCCAGCTTTGGAGTGCGTCGGTAGGATCAGATAAGCTGTCCCTCATCGCAGTTAAAGCCTCACCTTCTGAGTTTCCGACGACTCTGAGAAGTAAATCGGAAACAAGGATCAGCCAAATAAAGCTACGGGGCGATTCCATTTTTTGAACTTGTCAAAATAAAAGCAAATACTCAGAGCTTTATGAGTGATTTTTTTTTCCAACGCAGCCATTGGATTCAAACCTTTGACGAAGGAATAAACAAGGAAGAAAGGTCTTCCTGCACACGTTTTTCCGGCCGTTGACCAATTTTGAGAAGAATACAAAATGGACGAGAACTCTTGAGATTTTTTTGGATTGCTCATCGTTGACTTCATTAGTAAACTAGATGAGTAGAAGGGGAGAAGAGAGCTCTCTCTCTCTCTCTCTCTCTCTCTCTCTCTCTCCCTCCCTCCCTCTCTCTCTTTCTCTCTTTCTCTCTCTCTCTCTCTCTCTCTCTCTCTCTCTCTCGCTCTCTCTCTCTCTCGCTCTCTCGCTCTCTCGCTCTCTCTCTCTCTCGCTCTCTCGCTCTCTCGCTCTCTCTCTCTCTCTTTCTCTCTCGCTCTCTCTCTCTCTCTCTCTCTCTCTCTCTCTCTCTCTCTCTCTCTCTCTCTCTCTCTCTCTCTCTCTCTCTCTCTCTCTCTCTCTCTCTCTCTCTCTCTCTCTCTCTCTCTCTCTCTCTCTCTCTCTCTCTATCTCTCTCTCTCTCTCTCTCTTTAGGCTAAAGACAGTAAAGTTTTGGGAGAAACCTGATCGACGTACAAAGTGTAACACTGATTAATCAACTTATGCTTGGGTAGGCCCTGGCCAAACGGGCATCCGTTCCATTTCTCTTTTGGGTATGGGTTCGGGTTCCATTTAAGAACTTCTGGGTTTTGAGTATTTCAGTACTGGTCTAGAACCTATTAGGATATATTGGCATTTCGGCATGGGTTCCGGTTTTCTCACTTTGGGTTTGGTTAATTTCGGGCGTATCCAAAAACCGAACTCCATACAACTTTTTTTTTTTGAAAAACATGACCTGCTTAGTCCTAAACAATTCTTGATAATGTAACTGTCCAAAAACAAATGAAATGGGAACAACAACAGCAACGATCTGTCCAAAAGCACAAAGGAAACATTAATAAAATGTCCTAGATTTAGCAGAACAATCGAAACAAAATTAAAGACTTTCTACTTCCAAACATAGATGATGATACAAACCAGAATGCTTCCTTGTATTCTTAATTGTACAATTTAGAAGAATGAACAATGTAGCACAACTAGACAAGTAACAAATTCATATATCTTTCAGTTTTGTAATAATAAAATTACTCAAATAGCATAGAAGAATTATTATATGACTAGAGTAGCATACATTTTTGAAATGACTCAAAATGTTTGTAAACCCCTACTAAATTATAATAAACATCTTTGATTAGTTTTTTTAATTGCAATTATTTTTAAATAAGAATGATTAAAATTAATAACAAATCCACGTCATTAATAACTTAATCCACATCATCAAAAAGAGGGAAGACAATCAAACAATGTTTAACTTAAAATTTCTGGTGTTAGAAAAAAGCCACAACTTTCTTCTCTCGTCGATTAAACCCTAACCCTTTGAGTTGACATTGTTGCTTTCATCCGAAATCATCTTCTCCGATATCGTCTTCTCCGCAATCGTCTGTAATCGTCTTCTCCACAAGTGTCTTCTCCGACATCGTCTTCGCTGAGTTATGATTTATTTTATGGCTGAATTATGATTTATTATATGGTTGAGTTAGGATTTACATGATGGCTGAGTTATAAGTTATTTGATGGCTGATTTATGTTGAGTTATGAGTTATTTAATGGATGAGTTTATGAGTTATTGTTGTAGGTAGGTGTGAGGAAAATGATTATGAAGGAGGCTATAGAAAAGATGTTTCCTCAATGACCAGGTGAAGAAGATGACCCACAACTTGTTAAGACATACATGCAAATAGATTTCTTAGAGGTTTTTGAGAGTGTAGAGGAATGAGAACAAGAAAGAAATGAAAGCTGGAGTTTCTTCAGAGGCTGAGCCACCCACAAAGAAGCAGAAGTTTGTTGAGTGTCTAGTGATTGGTGTAATTTTTGATGGGATATGCGATGAAAATATTCAGGGTTTTTGGGTCAAGATGGAAGCAAAGATCCTCGATGAAGGAGGAAGTGATATGTTAGCGCAGTTCAAGTGATTTACCATTCATTAACCTTATATTTTGTATTTAACTTATGCTATGATTATACTCAACTGTGTCGTTTATATATCTCATTCGTGTCGTTATATAACTCAACCAAAGCTCAAAATACCCTAAAATCGGAAACTATTTATATAAATCAGCCGTGTCATTTACATAACTCAGTCATATTGTTTAGCTAACTCAGTTATACCTCAATCATAACCTATAATCGAAAAATGTAAGTGAAGTACTTAAAAAAGTTATATTGAAGCTCCTTTATCAAATATAAAGTGAATATAAATCAACTGAATGTGTACTTTTTTTAATCTATCTTGATCTTGAGACTCTAACTTGATCTTGAGATATATATTCTCTTAAAATTACTTAAACAATTACTTACTTAGAAGACTCTACCTTTATCTTGAACTCTAAATCTTATAAAGTAAACCATATACAATGCACTTTCATCTCAATGTGTATACTTTCTTATATTTTCTAGTGGACATACTTAAGAACCATAAACCCTAAATCATATACTTTAAACCCCAAACCTTAAATCCCATATGCACAGTATGAGTCAGCCATAACATTCCTATAAGTCAGTCGTAACGTGTAATATATCACGACATTTCGTATTTTGGGCGGGAAAATGTTTGTATAACTCAGCCATATCGTTTAGATAACTCAGTCGTGTCATTTAGATAACTCAGTCATATCTTAAACCTAACCTAAAATCGAAACATGTAAGTGAAGTACTTTATAAAGTTATATTGAAGTTCCTTTTATCAATATCAAGTGAATATAAATCAACTGAATATGTGTAGTTTTTTGAATTTCCAAGTTGAGACTCTTACTTGATCTTGAGATATATGTCCTCTTACAATTACTTATACAATTACTTACGTAGAAGAATTGAACTTTATCATGAACCCTAAATCATATAAAGTAAACCATATACAATGTACTTTCATCTGAATATGTGTACTTTCTTATATTTCATAGTGGACATACTTAAGAACCATTAACCCTAGATCATATTTGAACGGTTATAAGTCAGCAGTAAAGTTCCTACAAGTAAGCCATATTGTGTAATTTATAGTGCGACGTTTCATATTTTGTGCGGGGAAAAAACCAAAAATCGGGCATGTAAATTTCATTAAATTATCTCGCGACGTTTCGTAATTGTATTTCTCTTTATACATTTCCCTTCTCAGAATCATTTTCTTTCCCATTGATACTCCCTAGAAAAATCTAATCCTTATTAAAAGTTACACCTTGTGTCTCCCATCGCCTGCGTCATGTCGATTGTCCATGCTTGTACGTCAAAGTTACAGAACAGTGTCAACGCCATACCAATCTCTACGGATCGGATAAACCTCCCAGTTCTAAACCCTGGTGTGGGTGCGTTGGTTGACAGATAAAGTCGTACGTGTTTTAGATATTTACACGATCTCTCGCAGGCGATGCCATATATCCTTCAAAAGGGTTGGGTTCATGAGTGGCCGACTTACGACTTCATTCCAGATCATTTTACCGAACAATCGTTTCTTATACTCGTTGTAGGCACTGATTATGTATCAATATTAGATTTAACAACACAACTAATATATATATAGTGTAAGAACACATGGGATCCAAGGCATAATTTGATAGTTTGGACACATTATAAACTGGTGGCTAGAACGTTATTTCGAAGTCAAATACACAAGTTGAATAGGATATGGCAATGTGGTGGGAGAAGCTTGAGTGGATGATAACTAGAGTTTGGCTTGATCTCATCAGTATGTTTGATGAGTTTGGCATGATAGTTTTGGTTTTGGAATGTAACTCGATTTTATTTTAATCATAACTCAAAGACATATGTATCAAAGTTCATCACTTATGCTATGTTTATGTTTACATAACTCAGACCTGTCATTTACATAACTCAGCTGTGTCATTTACATAACTATGGCCTTTCATTTAAATAACTCAGTCGTATCATTAACATAACTCAACTGTTTATTATACATAACTCAACAGTGTTGTAAACATAACTCAACCCTATCATTTACATAACTCAGCTGTGTTGTGGACATAACTAATCCCTATAGTTTACATAACTCAGACCTATTGTTTACATAACTCAGCCATATCTTTTACATAACTCAGCTCTATCGTTTACATAACTCCGCCGTTTACACCAAACTGCGTATTGATAGATATTCTGACACTCCTAAGTCGAACTAACAGACCAACGTTGCTGGGAAAGTCCATGTACAATTTCCTAAAATATCTAATGTTGCTTGTCGATCAATTATAATTCTCATTACAGAACAAGTATGACTCGAATCGTAAATAAAAACATAAAATGCAGGGGATTCCCCTTGTGTAGAAGCACAAACTCTCCAAAGACATCCATCAACCAACACTTAACAATGAGTATATCCAAATAAGATACGTCTACATAAAAAACAATTTGATCCCTCATTGAAAGAAGTTTTAGTCGTCTCTCCAAATTGGTTTATTTTCGTATCTTTTACCTACCACGAGGTTTAGCGAAGACATCTCCAACCTTAGAACTTCTAGATTCCCTTTAGATTTACTCATGGGCATTTTCAGAGATCTCTTCTTAGGAGGTAGGATTGGTGAATCTTCGTCTTGTGTTGGAGACAAATCGTATGAACTAGAACAATCATTGTTTTTGTCGTCGCGTTTCTGCTTCAAACTGAAACAATCATAACACCCACCGTAATCTTCGTACCTAGATTCTATTTCTGAGCCTTCTTCTTCTAAGCTATAACTAAATAACCATTTTTGTTTCTCTCGCTCCATCATTTAGACAAATTTCTCTATTCTTTTTCTCCGTAATCTTACACAGAGACATAGCTGTTCGATTTTCTTTAAGCTTAGAAAACCTTTCAATTGTTGACTATTGGAAACGTATACTGGTGGAGTATCATACACCATTGTTTTGAAATCCTTATTCGAGAACATGTAGCTCAGCTGAATCTGGCGGCTCGAATCCTTCAGTTCGTAATCATCGAGTACCGACTTTGCAAGCTCGTCGTGTGTTGTTTCTTCAACTATATGCAGAACTCTACATCGTCTACCGTCGGCGTTGAATACATATCTGTTTTTCTTGACTCATTTACTGGATCCATATGGATAATAATAAAGAATGTAGATGAAGAAGAAGACACGACTTCTGTAAAATAAATTGTAATTTGATTGTTGTAACGTTAATAATGACATGGAAAATAAGAGCTAGTGACATGGAAAATCAGTAAGTCAGCCACCAAATGAACACATAACTCAACCTACACAAATCAACCATCAAGTACAAATGTAATTCAATCGTAACGTGAATACTATTTCAGTAATTATTTTTCGCTAATAAATTAGCCGCAATTAGGCTTGAAAATATTAAGTCAGCCCTATCGCCAAATGAAGCAGCCGTTAGATGAATGTTATTTTAGTAATTAATCTTTCGTTAATAAGTAAACCATAATTTGGTTGAGTTTACTGTTAATCCAGCTCATTACGGCTGATTACACGTAAATCAGCAGTTACAACCTTCCATAAGTCAGCCGTAACTTTAATAACTCAGCCAACCGATGATCACTAAACAACCGAAAAAGCATAACTCAGCCAAAGTTTCGACAAATCAGCCTGCCAATGTATAAATCAGCCTTAACTTGTGTGTGTAAGTCAACCAATATCTCATAAATCAGCTTGATTTCTGTAAATCAGCCATAACTTACATCTAATTTATGTTTGTAAGTCAGCATATATCTCATAAGTCAGCCGTGCTACTATAAGTCAGCCGCAATGTAACCATCACTCAGTCGTCAGCGATTTCCTACGTGGCGCCAGATTTTTTCTAATGTGGCATTAAAAAGTAATGACATTCTTGTAATTATGTTTCTTTGTCACAACGTAATAAAATGACATGCTGGATATTTCAAAATGCTAGTAATAAAAAATGTTTTACAAGGTTCTTGTCATATTACCTAATTTGTGTGTTGTTTAAGTTAATGTCCTTTTTGTAATACCTTCAAACCCGAGCCATATTCTGCCATATCTTTTTGAGAAATTTATTCAAATAGCATAGAAACTTTGTTATATGATTACACTAACATACATATTTTGGTAATTACTCAAATATTTGTAAACCCTTAATAAATTACAATAAATACCCTTGGTTAGTTTTTGGAATTGAGGTTATTTTAATTAAATGGTTAAAATTATTAACAAATTCACGTCACTAATAATTGTAATCCATGTCACTAATAAATGTGTTCAAAAGAGAGGGAAGGCAATCAATCAAGATTTTATTTAAAACTTCCGGTGTTAGAAAAAAAAGCCACAACTTTCTTCCTTCGTCGATTAAACCCTAACCGTTTGAGTCGACATTGTTATTTTTGTCTAAAATCATTTTCTCCGATATCGTCTTCCCCAAATCGTCTTCTCCGATATCTTCTTTGCCATTATCATCTTCTCCGCAATTGTCCATATTGTCTTCTCCACTAGCGTCTTCTCCAAAATCGTCTTGTCCACCAACATCGTCTCCAAAATTGTCTTCTCCAATATGTTTCGACGCTTTACTTTGAGTTTTCGAGTTTGTGACTGAGCTGAAGTTATGTGGTGGCTGAATTTGATTTATGTTCTAATTGAGTTTGATTTATGTTGTGACTGAGTTAGTTTTCAGTTGTGGCTGATTTTTAGTGGCAATTGTGGCTGATTTTTAGTGGCAATTGTGGTTGAGTTAGTTTTTATTGCGGCTGATTTATATATGTAGTTACGACAGAGTTAGTTTTCTATTGTGGCTGATTTATATATGCAGTTGTGGCTGGGTTACTTTTATATTGAGGCTAAGTTATATATGCAGTTGTTGACTGACTTAGTTTTCTATTGCGGCTGATTTATATATGCAGTTTTAGCCGAGTTAGTTTTCTATTACGTCTAATTTATCATTGCTATGTTATATATGTCTTTTTTGATCAGATGGATGTTCTAAAGATCACGAGATTACTATCCAATACTTTACTAAAGGGGATTCTAATTTCGAAAATAAAGACATGAATCACAATTTCTCTATAAGAGACTTCCCTCGCGTTGGAGAGCAATAAGACGTGATGTATGGGAATACCTGAAGCAGTTTCTTGTTGAAATATTTGCTAAACTAGCTGATGGAAAAAGTGTGTAGTCTGGTAAAACTGTCCACTATCAACTATCTAGACAACTGTGAGTAAATAAGGAGACTTTGACACTTGTTGTTGATCAACCTATCAGGTTTAGCTTACACGAATTTGGTGAGATCACTAGGTTAAACACATATCCACTGCCAACTGAAAGTTTTGAACATGACCAATACAAAACGTCTTGGGAGGAGTTGAATGTGCCATATGAGATGGGACCCAAATTAGATGAACTAATGCTAGCATTAGACGTATGTCGGCCCCGGAGTTTTGAAAAGCGTAAATGGTTAGGGCTGTTACTTCTTCAAGTCATGGAACTTTATGCGTGGCATCATAATTCTAGGATACCAATAGAAAGTGCAGAAAGTGATTCGACGACGAAACCATGATGACGTATCCATGGGGTCGGACTGCATGTGGAGTTCTTGTTGATTCTATTAAATGTTAAATCCACAAGGAGGGTCATACACCATAAGCGGCCTGCGTGTTATTGGTTTTGGCGTATGCATCTGTCACTTGCTTTGGAGAGTGATATAGTGGGTTTTAGCATACTTTGGTTGTGATTTATTGATCTTTCTCATGCAATTATAGGGTACTTACAGCTCTATTCGAGACATTTCAGGTACAAAAGAGGCTGTGAAACTTTGGAGGGAAACATGAAAAAAAGAGAAAATTTGAATTCTGTCCCGGAGAACAACCCCAGAGATCAAGCAGAGCCTTGATCCCCGCGCGAGATATTTTAGGAAACTGCATAATCTTTTGGGATTTTCCCTAATTATATTTTCTCCTTTCGAGCCGCCACAAAAGCCCTATAAAAGGAAGGCACGACCATTATTAGACGGAGACTCTTTTCAGCTCAATTTTCTTTCATACTTTTCAGCAAAAACTCATTTGGATTCAATACTTTGTAAGGGAGAAAGAAATCTTCACCTTGTTCTCGCGATTAGAGAAGATTTCTTGAACTCTATTTTTAGTTTTTGATTTCCATTTATGGAGTATTATTCATTATTTCTTGCTATGTTCATTGCCATGATTGCTGAGTAGTCGATATGTTAGTTTAGGGTGATAGGGTGTTAGATTTATTTAAGCTACACATAAATAAGTTGTTTGTTCATTGATGACCTTTATTCTAAACCTAACTTAATGCTAGCATGAATCTGATCACTTTATGTTAGATCTAGGGTTTCATCTATTCATTAACCGTGTTATAGATTGCCTGAACTATTTAGAATAAGTATTATATCCCTAATCAGCGAAAGTAGATATTAGGGTGAATTTTATGAAGTGAATAGACCTTATCGTTATTGTTCATAGACAGAACTCGGAACAAGCGACAACTTAGTCTCCGGAGCTGTTCTCGGAAAGAAACAAGCGCCACGACAGTGGGCTGTTCTAGCCATTGATCTATGTTATGGGCTTGTTCTTAATTCGAACTTGAATAATTGTGTGGCTTAATGATATCTAACACCCGTTTAATCACCCTAGGCCAGCTTTCCCCCAATAAAACAACTCAAACCGTACCTTGATCTCTGTTATTTTAACTTGTTCTCTATTAAATCTTAAAGTTTTAGCTAAGAAATTAAAACTATTAAGATATAGTGTAAAACGGTCCTCTGGAATTGAATCTCAAATACACCAACTACAATTGTTAACTTGACAGTAGCAAGATCTAATTTTTAGTGTATCAAGAGCGTGTTGGGAGAGTGGTCAATGAGAAAAAAATCCTCATTTTCCATGGGGTGGAATCATACACGTTCAAGTTGTACTATTGTCATATCTGAGGATATCAGAGAGCATGGTGAGGTAAGGTTTCAGGCTGAGTTATGACTTATTTGATGGATGAGTTATGATTTATTTTAGGGCTCAATTATGATTTATTTGATGGCTGAGTTATGATTTATTTGATGGCTGAGTTATGAGTTACTGTTGTAGGTGTGTGTGAGGAAAATGGTTATGAAGGAGTTTGTAGAAAAGTTGTTTCCTCAATGGCCGGGTGAAGTAGATAACCTACAACCTCTTAACTTGACAAAAGACATACATGCAGATTGGTTTGTTAGAGGTTTGTGGGATGTGCAGGGAATGAGAACAAGAAAAAATGAAGGCTGGAGTTTCGTCAGAGGCTGAGCCACCCACCAAAAACAGAAGAAAGATAAGAAACATAAGTAAGTGAACAACGGTGAGGGTGAAGCTGCTGATGTAGAGAAGAAGAAGCAGAAGAAGGGTGCTAGCGAAGGGGAAGTTAGGGAAGCTATGGGGAAATATGCGGCTCTAATGAGCATAATCACTACTCTGGACAATATTTCCAAAAAATTTGACAACATTGATTGTAGATTAAAAAAGTTTGACTCGTCGTTAACCGCTTACGATACGAACTTGTAGAGTTCACCTGAAACTTGGAAAATATTGAGAAGAATATTGGTAATAGAGTCAAAGCTATAGTGGAAGAGCTTCTAAGAGTTCTTGGGGATAGGGGAAGGTGCCCAAAACGATTATAAACTCTCAAAAATCAAAAACCAATCTTTACCACAAAATTCCGTTAATAATCCAATGGCAGCCAAGACCCTTGCTAAAGGTTTGGGGTCAAAAATATTTTGGATGAGGAGCTTGGTAACGCCAATGCGAAAGAATTGGGGATAGGGGAATTGAATTTGAAAGAAGAAGTTGCTAAGGCTATTGAGGTGAAAAAAGTTAGCTTGATTTCATTATTCTTTCTCCTGCTAAGAATCCAGTATATGGGCGCGGCTGCAGGGGTAAGCCAAAACAGAACCAAATTGATGTGAAAAGCAAGAAGCTGATTTAAAAAAACAAGGAGGCCACTGCTAAGAAGAAAGATGCTGCTGAGTTAAAAAAGATAGAAGATGAGTTAAAAAAGAAAGAGGCGGTTGAGTTAAAAAAAGCAAGAGGCAGTTGAGTTAAAGAAGAAGGAAGCCCCTGCTTCAAAAAGGACACCGAGGGCCCATGCATGTGTAATAAGAATACCTATTCCAAAGAATAATGAGATGGAACATGATATGAGCTTACAAAACGAACAGTTGCCGGAGTATGATGAGGACGAAGAGGAAAGGATTAGTTCTACGAGAATTAAGGCTTATTAGGAGAGAGGTGTTCAATTATCTCCAAATGGGTTTTCAGTGAGGCCAAAATATGTTCCTTCAGCACGAGTTCTTCCTTATATAGGAGACAATAGAACAACGTGAACGAGGAAGAATTTGAACCTTCATCAGCAATCTATGATCCTCACGCACCTGCTGATCCGACTAAATTGGATAAACTTATGCAACACCCAAAGCTATTCGAGTATGGACCTTTTACACCATTTATTGATACAATAATTAGCAATATTTGCCTAAATTGACTTGTGTTTAATTGCTGGGAACAATCCACTTATAAGGTGCGACGACGACGTTGAGTTCTTCAGATACCTCATCACTGAAAGAGCGCATTGGCAAAACAAGGAGTATGGATGATTGTTTGATAACGTAAGTTTACTTTATTTCTGAGTTATAAATTATACGAGACTGATTTTTGATACTTTATGACTAAGTTAAATAGTTTTAAGTATATTTTTTGACTGAGTTATATATTATATGAGGCTGACTTGTGATACTTTACAGTTGAATTAAGTATTTTGTAAGGCTAACTTAATATTATTTGTACAGAATATAGGTGTGTATTTGAGAGGCCTCATGGGAAGGTCCAAGTAAGATCCCAACCCATTCTGGTCCAAGCGCATTGCCTTTTCAGATACTTGGTTCCTACAACTATGGTGCAATGATTACAAGCAGTTTAAGATCAAACCAAAGCTGTTCAAATAGAAAGAAAATGGTTATGACGATGTGTCGTTTAAAAACTCATCCATACCGCAAAATACCCTTAAATAAAAAAATGTAAGTGAATTACTTGAAAAAAATATATTGATCTCCTTCTATCAATGTCAAGTGAATATAAATCAACTGAATGTGTGCACTTTTTTGGATTTCCGAGTTGAGTCTTTAACTTGATCTTGAGATATGTGTTTTCTTACAATTACTCATACAATTACTTACTTAGAAGACTCCAACTTGATCTTGAACCCTAAATCATATAAAGTAAACCATATACATTGCACATTCATCTGATTGTGTGTACTTTCTTATATTTCCTAATGAACATACCTAAGAACCAAAACCCTAAATCATGTCTGAACGGTATAAGTCATCCCTAACGTTCTTATAAGTCAGCCGTAACATTCCTATAAGTAATCCGTAACGTGCAATTTATATCGCAACGTTTCGTATTTTTGGCTGGAACAAACAATAAATCGGGCATGCGAAAATTCATTAAGTTTATCTTGCGATGTTTCGTAGTTCTTGTTCTCTCTATGTATTTTCCTTCTCATAAACCTTGTCTCTCCCATCGATAATCTCTAGAAAAACCTAATCCTCATCAAAAGTTACCCCTTGTGTCTCCCATCGCCTACTTCATGTTGATTGTCCTCGTTTGGACTTCAATGTTACAAAGCAGTGTTAATGCCATACATATATTATATTTTACAATACAAATCTCTGAAGGAATCTTGATATTGTCTCCAAAACTAAGTAACCTAAGGCTTCTAAATATGGTGGTTGTATATTATTCTTTGTGGCTGTTTCTTCTTGCCTAAATAATTTCAAACACACACAAATACTAGGTATAAAGTAGGCTAGGGGTAGTCTTGATATTATGTGAAACTTATGAGCTTGAGTCAGTCTTGACTTTAAGTCGGTCCGTCTACTCCCACAGGTGTCCATCGTCACCAAGGGGTTAGTGTTGATCGACACTACTTCTCGATTTGACTCTGACTTCTGATTTCTTCATCACCTACAAGTTTCCTGATCAATAAGCTATGGAATGCTCCATAATCTTCACATTCCTCCAAAACATACATGAACCTGAAAACACTCTAAAAATAGACTAAACCTATATAATAGACTCTAAAAAGAATATATACTATGGGTGAAAACTGGTAAAATTCATAGTATATCAAGTTAGCAGAATTAGCTAGTAAACCTTTGTACATGAGTACAATCAAGATATGCTGACTAAACAAAATTTTTCTGATATCACTAGATGAGCAAGAAGGATAGAACCCTTTACCTCGCCGGGTTGGAAAACAAGATTTCCTTTGCTTCATGACTCCTTTGTTTGAGTTGCAACTGGTATTTGCACTTCTTGGGGAGTCAAAGGCATGAGAGTAATCTTTTGTCTTTGTGAACAAACGTGTGTTGATTAGTGAAGCCCTCGTGTATTGCCTTCTTGCCAAATTACCAAGGTCATCCAAGTAGAACATGACTACACTCCATAAGCCACACATCACATGCAAACTTATATGTGTACTGGCCAATAGATAATTGTACCTTTACTTGTTTGTTTACAAGCATCTCTCCTTCTTCGTTAAGCCATTGGAGTAAGTATGGCTTAGGATGGTTCTGGATCTTAAGTCCAAGCTTCTCGATCAAAATCTCACTATCAGCATTGGGGTAGCTTTCTCCATCTATGATGAGACTCAACACTTTGTCTCTAACAAGACAACTAGTATGGAATAGATTCTCTCTCTTTTCTTGTTCATTGGTTTTAGGTTTAGTGTTCAAATCTCTTTTGGTGACCACTATATCCCCTTGAGTCTGATAGAGCACAACTTTGACCTACTCTTCCAGAGACTCTTCTTCGGATACCACCTCTCCATTATACAGAATCAGCATCACCCCCTTGTTGGTTCCCTCGTTTTCAAAGTGGCCAAAGCTTTGGCACTTGAAACACTTGAGATTCCTGGACAAAATAGCACTTTCTGGTACATTGCCTTTATACCCACAGATATTCCCAACTGGTTGTACACCTTCTTTGGGTCTGAAGTAAGACTTTTCTTCTTTGTAGTAAACCAATTTAGAAGAGGATACATATTGGTTCCTAGTGTTGTTTCTCCTTTTGTTTTGTTGCTCAATCAATATTGTTTTGTGTAATCACTCCTCAATATCTTCATAGTCTTGCATCTCCAACCGACCATGGATGTCTATATTTGGTCCTCCCTAGACATGGGACATAGCTTCAGAAACTTCATTCATTTCAGCTTTCATCATGAGTGTTTCCGAATATTGGTAGTAATCCTCTACACTTCTGGTTCCTCAACCTTTGATGAAGTTCTCTCCTATAATGACTTGGCAAAAACCGCTTCTTCATCAATGTTTTCATGTGAACCAAGAAGTCACTTGGTGTTCTCCATTGCGCCTCCTAAGTTAACCAAGGTTATCCCACCAGATGATGGCATAACTACACAACTCGGTGGAATCTAGCTTAACCTTCTTTTGTTAAGTGTAGGTCTGGCAGCTAAAGAGCAAGTCCGTCTTCTTCTCCCACTCTAGTTAAGCATCCAGATCATTCTTGCCCAAGGAGTTTAGTATTCTCAGATTAAGACTCCCTAAGTTATGTTTTCCTCTTTGTCTCTGGTAGACTCGCCTATCCTCTCTCTCATCTTATCCATAGGAAGATGACTAATCATCCTGCTCTTGCTCTCCAGCTGCACTCTTTCCTCTTGATGCACCTAGGTTCTTGTCTATGGTTACAACTCCATGAATAATAGCATTAGCTTGTTCAGCAGTTTAATTAATAGTAGTTAAGACATCTCGAGTTATATGAGTTCTTTAAGCCTCAATGGCCAGTCGGTGTACTCTCAATATTCTTGTTCTTCATATATTTCAGTATTGAGCAGAGCTTCAATACCGTAGGAATAGAAACAGACCCAAAATAAGTTTTAAGATAGAAAGATTGCAAGATTTTTGGCACTAGACCGCATTAACCAATCCAAGACCCCATATTCCTTTTCACTCTGATCCAAACCAATTTGGGCATTTCCATCATCTATCCAGTTTGACAGCAAAAGTTACCTCTTGGAGTAAGGATCAATTTGTCACGTTCTTGGCCCAAATACAAGTCCATTTACGGTTCGTCCAAACTACTCGATTGGTCAATCTTTCCTGGTTTGCCTATCCGGTCAGGTTCAACTTCCTCAGTTGGCTCATCCAATCATCAACCTTCTATTGGTGCATCCAGAATCTCTGGTTCGTCTTGGCTTGACTCATCTAGAGCATCCATGTAATTTTCAAGATCATCATCTAGTTTTTTCCTTCCCATGATCACTCCATTTTTCCCAATCATTTTACCCTGTAGTTACCAAATCACCACCATCATGTTTTTGATCATCTTTGAGCAACTTGCAGTAAAAAGAGCTTTATAGAAAGCTTTTGAATAAACCAGCCACTATCGATCTAGTTTCTCTTTATTCAGCAGTATTCTTAGGGTTGTTAACACGGGCGGCCTATGCCCATTCAACCCTGCACATTGAAGCCCATGTCCATTTACGCCCTGCCCATTTAGGCCCTGTCCATTTAGATCTTGCCTGTTGAAGCCATGTACATTTAAACCAGTTTACAAATATAACCATTATTTTCAAGCCAAATTATTTTAGAAACACCCTTTAAGCCTGTTCAGGCATGTGCCGAACTGCCCATTTATGGTGTTTATTAAATAAAATTTATAATCACTTTTAATACATTAACAGTGAATTTTTAATCATTTTACGTAGTAGATTAACTATTTTGACTAATTATGTGATAGAACATACAAATATCTCACGAACTTCACATCAAATAATTACATTGTGCTTGTAAGTTTAGACCTTGCAAAACAAAGAAACCATAGAAACTTAAAAGCGCCACACAGAGAACATTGATGTTTCACGAGCTTACGTTGCTTTCTCAACTAACGATTACTGCTTCATTACATCTAAAAGATATTCCGACTATCACCTTGAAATCCAAATACGAGAATTAAATTAGAAAGGTGCAAAAATACAATTTGAATTCAAAAGCTGAGTTTTTGAAAAGCAGCATCATACGAAGTAATTGCAGGAGGGCCAGAGGCTAACCAAAACGAATCGATCACAGGGATAACCAAACAATACGAATCTATCACAGATTCAAGAATCTCAGAATATAAAAATCATTGTGGTGAAGAATATATGATTACCTTGATTCAATGAAGAAGACGGACAAACCCCTGAATCTGTTTTTTTTTTTAAATTTTGATTCCAATGACTTTCCTCAATTTTATAACTTGATACCATAGAAGTGATTCACGGCGAGAGACTGAGAGGAGAACCCTATAAGAACACACCAACAAAGAAAATCCTATAAGGAAAGAATATCGTTTTTAGGTTATATAAAAGGAAAAATTAAGAGGAGAACCCTATAAGAACACACCAACAAAGAAAATCCTATAAGGAAAGAATATCGTTTTTAGGTTATATAAAAGGAAAAATTAAAGGGTGTCCATTTGTTTCATGGACGTGTCCAACAACTAAAAGGATTTCAAGAGGCTAATCCTGCATGGACCCATTTAGTTTGACGAATTCATAAATGAGTCACAGGTTCAATTTTTTTCACCAGGTCCATTAAGGCCCATGAACCACAGACCCATTTTAACATCCTTAGTCTTATATAAAACACATTTGAGAAATGCCTATCAAGAGCATCCTTAGGAAGTTGATAATCACTTTGTAGCCTTGCCACTGGACTATTTTCAACCAGAAAATCTCTCAACCTTGTATTAATGTCTCTCCAGTTCACATGATCAGACATATCTTCTGAGATATGTTCATTTTGAAATACAACCTCACCATCCTCTTTATGATCATCCAACTTTTCATGTTCAACATTGCTCTGCCCAATCTCTTCTTTATATTCACTGTTTTTTCTTTGAGTACTGATGCTAAATTTTTTGGGTTTCTTGATAAACTTTAGCTTGTTTAACACTGAATTGAGACTTGACAAATTCTTCCACCTTCTTATCTCAGCTCCACTTGGTTGTTTACTAATCCCCGATGGTGCCATTTTATACTGTCACATAAACAAACAAAAATGAATTAAGACAATATGTTATTCTAAACTTCAAATTTACCAATATTTTTATACATTATAAGCAGATGTTAGTAGAGCTTAAGCTAGAGACGGAAGATTAAAATGGAATGTATTTTTCGGTGAATTATTCAGTTGCACTTTGCTACATTTATAGTTATACGGTGTACAATCACTTAACCAAACTAAATCCAATGTACACAGTAAAATTGCCCCTGAATATGCCGAGTAAATGGAATGTAAAGGCATCTTTCTTATAAGCGAATTGAATTGGTATGGAAGAGAGGTTTGTTGAGAACATCGACTAGTTGAGTAGCTGTCCCAAGGTGAAAAGTCTTGATCAAACCACTCGCCATCATGTCTCATACTTGATGACAATCCAATTCAACATGTTTTTTCTCTTTCATGAAAAACTGGATTGTTGGCAATATGAATATCAGTTGTTGAGTCACAGAAGAAAGCAATGGCCTTAATCTGCAGTGCCTGAAGTTTACCAAGCAGATTCACAATCCAAACCACTTCTATTACTGCAACTGACATTTCTCTGTACTCAAATTCATCTGAGAAATGATAGACAACATTTTGTTTCTTTATTATCCAAGAAACAAACGAAGACCCAAGGAACATACAAAAGACAAATGTTGAACGTCTTGTATCCAAGCATGATACACAATCCACATCAGTATAAGTTTTAAGTATGAAGTCAGAGTCTGCAGAGTAGAAAAGACCAAGACCAATAGTTCCTTTCAAGTAATGTAGAACTTTGTACGCAGCCTGAAGGTGAGAAATCTATGGATTTGAAGCAAACTGACAGAGCTTATTCACATAGACAATAATACTCAGACGTGTAAATGTGAGATACATTAACTGTTCAATTAATCTTCTGTATACTCTCGGCTCATCCAAAAGTGGTTCTGCAGGATCATAGAAGCGTTTAACACTTGGATCCATTGGTATAGATGATGGTTTGCAAGCCATATTTCTTGTCTCTTCCAACAACTCAAGTACATACTTCTGTTGACAAATGGATATTCCTTTGCTAGACTGGCAATCTCAAGACCCAGAAAGAATTTCAATGGACCAAGATCTGTTAGTTTAAACACATTTTGAAGATTAGCCTGAAGGTTGTCAACATATGTATCATCATTAATTGCAATGATAATATCATCAACATAGACCAGAACTGCCACATATTTGCTTTCAGTATTCTTGATGAAAAGTGTATGATGAGTATGAGATTTACAAAAGCCAGTGAGTGTAATACTGAGCTGAATTTGAGAAACCACTGCATTGAAGCCTGATTTTAAGCCGTATAGAGATTTTCTTTGCTTCAAGATTGCATTAGGTGGCAATGTTTCCCCCTCTTTTGGTGTATAATCCAGAGGTAGAGGCATGTAAATCTCCTCTTGAAGATCTCCATTAAGGAATCCATTCGATATATCAGCTATGTAAGACTCCAATTCATTGCAGCTGTTTCGACTTAGAGTGTTTTCACTGTTGTCATCTTTGCAACTGGTTAGAAAGTATTAACAGAGTCAACTCCCTCTTCTTAAGTGTAATCTTTAGCCACTAATCTTGATTTATAACGTTCTAGAGTTCCATCTGCTTTCAGTTTCACTTTGTTCAAGAGCCATGAGTTCCTCATTCATTTCTTTCAGCCACTCATCAAATTTCTTATCTTTAGTGAACTCAATGTGTTGAGACAAAGCGCATATGTATGATTCATAAACTTCAGAAAATCTTGCACATGAAACATAAGCAACCAGGGAATGGGGTATATCCGTGTCAGTGAGATTACAAAGATACTCACTGAGATACTCCAGAGGCTTAGTCACCTTGTAGAACTCTCTCTGGATGTATAACCAGGTTCATCCTTGTCAACCAGAATTTATTTTGACATACCAGGAGTGCAACTATGTGTAGAAGAACCAAAATCATCATATCCATCAAATCAGAGAATAAAATTCATCAGAATATACCAGTTTATCCTCTACAAAGGGAAATATTTCTTCATCAAACGTCGCATTTCTGGAGATAAGGACTTTATTGGTTTCAATATCCAACATTTTTTATCCTTTGTATCCAGAAGGGTAGCCAAGAAAGACACAAGATATGGACATTGGCTGAAACTTATGCCGATTCTTAGAAGATGTAGTTCAAATGTTTTGAATTAAGTAGTTCAAATGGAGTCTTTTATTTAACCGCCGATTAGGTAACTAGTTAACCAAGAACACTGCAATCAAAACACATTCACCCCAATACTCCAATCACTACAAGAAAATATGTGATTAACAACGACGCATTTCATTTTTAGGTTATTGTTAATCACATTGTGGGAAGAACTAACAACGAAAAGTTAATTGTTGTTAAACGCACGTCATAGTGGACATTTCGCGTAGCTCTGTCATAAAGTTTATGACAAAAAAAAATCAGCGTTCTTTCGTCGTAGCAGAATTTTTCGTAAAAGGGATGTAATGTCGCGTCTCAAAACTTTACTGCAATTGTGTCAAAATATTTTGTCGTTAAGGGATTGTTAAACACACTCAAATATTGCCACCAAATAACTTTGACTATCGAAGTAATTTTATTGTAATATTTATGAAGAAATTACTTTGACAGATGAAGTCAATTGGTTGTAAATATTACGACTAAATTACTTCGACTATTGATGTTAATTGATCATAAGGATTACGACCATACGACCAATTAAGAACAATTTTCGAATAGGAAAATAAAAAAAATTAATAAACTTTAAATTGAAATACCAAATATAAAAATATAAAATATTTTAATATTTCAAATATTTCACAACCGAAATTAAAAAAGAGTAGCTATAATATGTACGACTAATGTCTTCCTATAGCTCAGAACTATGGTCATCTTTACATTGATCCATTTCCGCCCGCTCCTCTGTAGTGGATTTGCGGTGGATGCCTTGACTGTTGTCTCCCACGCCCGCATAGTCTCCGGGATTTCCTGATATGATGATATCGAACATCCCTTCCATGGCCAACAACCAATCATTATTCTCCACTTCTCTTTCCTGGAGTGCTGCCATGACGTTGTTGGTTGCTGACAAATCCACATGGAGCTGAGAATCTTCTTGCCTTGCAGCAGTGTAGGATGATGTCACCCTCAGAACATAGTTGACCGAACTGACACCAATCATCTGTTTCCTTTTTTTGGAACAACCTTCAATTGAATTTAAGTATTTAATTTCAAATAGTACAAAAATGTAAATATTTGAAAATAATGATTATTACCTCTTCAAAAATCTTGTCTAGCTCAGGCGTGGAAAATTAGATGGGTGTGCCATCTGGAGTTTGTTGCGTCAGTTGGGTTTGATACTCTTCAATCCGAGCTTTCACTTTGTTGTGGATCCTTTCCGATCTAGCATCCACAAAATTTCCAGCTTGCGTCTGGTGTGTATCCTTGAAAATTCGGGGAAAGAGAGATTAGTTCTCTTTCCGAGTGGCCTAAAATTATAAAAAAGGTTAGATAGATAGCCATTAACATATATTTGATTCAAAAAAAATCTAACACTTAGAATTTGTAAACGACGCCCGGCATGAGGCGTCTGTCCAGAAGTACGAACCATCAGTAAATGGCCCTCAGGATCTCTCGTTATACTGGTCCAAGAGAACGAGGCGGCCACTCTGGCCGAGTGAGGATTGATCCAACAGCAGACCAGACAATCCCAAACGTCTTTGCTGATGAAAGATGGGTTCCGCATCATTTCATATGTCCTCGTATTTCTCCTTCCTGTCGGAGGCTGTGTTAGTTGAGCGTTTCATCGCCTTAGCATTAAACACCTTCTTCACCCTCTCATTAACACCAATATACCAATGCCATTTTGCTACGAATAAAATTAGTTAGTCATTTAATTAAAACACAAATATAGTTATCAAAAGAAAAAATTACCGCAAAATGCTTGAACCAAGTGGTCCAAATGTATTCTGGTGTAAACTTCCAGTTCTGATGGGATTCAACAAAGTATTTTTTGATGGTGTCAAAAATGCTCCAGCCTTGGACATTGTCAGTGCCAAACCTGAAAAATAAACAAAACAATAATTAATATGTATATATATAATAAACAATGCAAAAATATTCAAAACAATTAGTAAAAATTGTACCAATATGTGTTTGGCACTCGATCGGGCTCGATAATTCCAAAACCTTTTTGTCCTGGCTGTCAAAGAAGATCTTTGACTGTGGCGAGCATACAAAGTATCAGGTTGCACCATCTAATCAGGATGAAATCCTGCAGCAGGTCCTGCTAGAGCTTCCTCCGATGGCGGAGGAGGAGGCATATGCTGTGGCGGAGGAGGCATATACTATGGTGGGGGAGGCATATGATGCGGTGCAAAAAGAGGAGGAGACGTCTGGGATACTCCCTGAGACTGAATCTCGGGGACAACCTCAGGTGCCGAAAGAATACTCGAAGAAGATGATGAAGAGTCTCCGACGAGAAAGGTCTGACTATAACATGGTTTCCCTCTCTTCCTAGGACCCATCTGGAAAACAAAAGACAGTAAAATATTTCAATAAGATGTAACATATAAAAACACCATATTTCTAAAAAAAATTGAATTCCTAAACTAATTTGTTTCTAACTAATTCAGTTTCTATATAATTCCTAAACTAATACATTCCATTCCTAACTAATTCCATTACTAGCTAATCTCATAACCTAAAGCTAATTTTAAAAGACTAAGTAACCTTTTCGCAGGTACGGTGTTGAGAGAGAGAGAGGAGAGGTTTAGGATCGATTGTGCAACGATAATTTTGAAAGAGGACTGGTAGGAATCATATCCTGGTCCAGGATTAAATCAGCTTGTTTAAAACCCAACGATTCTGTAACATGACCAGAACTTTGTTGTGAGAACTGAGTATCAGTTACTTCCATGTTCTTGTGATCTGTAAAAGAGTGCTTATCATCTAACACTCTTCCAGCAGCATGAAAAACATCACTTGCAGCAAGTCGTAAAGAAACCTTCATTTCTTTAGAGAAATCGATGTGTCTTGTGGTATCAAGATGTTGCTGATATTCATTACTGATCAAAGTCTCAATATCCACTGCATCTGAAGCTGTAACCATTATTGGATCTTTCAAGTTAAGCATCCCAACATTATTAACCAACAAGTCAGAATCAGAGTGTCTTTGCACATCAGGAACCTTTTGTCCCTTAGTCTCTTTAACATGACTGAGGTACTTATCTAAGCAGTTCCATGCAGCTGGCTTGGCTAGAAGGCCACCTGGCTCCCATACACGCTCAGTCCTTTGAGCTTGCTTGCTCTCCATGTGTTCGATGTTTTGCTTAAGATGAATATATTTTTCTTCTTCTGCTACGGTTTTGGCCAGATCAACTTCCTGATCCAAGACAATAGAAGCCTGCAAAACTGAGGCGGCATGTTTCTAAGTCTTGACGCGGGATCGGGGTTTGGAACTCCAGCTGCTTCGATCAAAGATGCATCAGAATCGACCTGGGTTTCCTCGATAGCAGGTTCGTCTTCTTCAGTCACACAAATCATTGCCCCCTTGTGCTTTAAATTTCGATGACCAGGCGTGGTTGTTCTTCACAAAAGATACACAACCCATTTGCCATCCTCTATTCAATCTCTTCACACGAGTATTTCAGAAGGGTTTTGACTTTGCTCGCCAAAGATTTGTAGTTGGACGAAGGACCTTCGATTGCAATTATCATCCAAGAACAGTAAGGCTCTGATACCAATGAGACATGTTTTTTGAAATAACGAGAAATCCCTATCTAGAATTCACCGAGGATCGAAGACAAGGTGAATCAAGACCTAGAGAGTGAAGGATCAGTCTGAAGAAAACAGATTCGATGACGATGATGGTATGGAGGATGATAAAGATGGTGATGAAACGTAGAGAGAAAGTAAGAGACTAGGAATGTGATATTTTGTTTGATTGATTTCTTAGAATAGCCAAAAGGCCTACATAAGACGGTTTGGTTCTAATAAACCGAAATACATATAAAATCATCATACCAGAATTGATTAAACTGGATAGCAAAAGTTATCGCGAAACCGTAAATTATCGTCTCTTCGCTAGTTCGGGATTGATCGCAAACCAGCGGATCTCTTTAAACATGTGTCTGATCAGGACACGTCTGGCGAAGTTGCGCAAGTGTCGGTACGTAGCCTTTGATGTGCCCTCGTGGCTGAGAGATCGAGGCGTTGGCATTGCTCGAGAAGAGATTTGGTTGGTGTTATAGCTGAACTCGTAAAGAGCTGCCTACGTACCCCACAAGGAGGATCAAGCCATTCGTAGTTCTTTTTGTCGACTAGACGTGGCTTGTGAGGCTCATCTACTCGGCGAGCAAAAGTAGTTGTACTGCACATTCACTCTGTTTGCGGGTTAAAGTGACTGAAGAGTCATTAACTCGGTGAAGAGTCATTAACTCGATGAAGAGTCATTAACTCGGTTTTTTTTGAAGGAAAGGGGGTTCATTACTCGGCGTAGTAGCGTCTCAGATGCATCGAATTCCAAGCTCGTTTAACTTCCTCACCGGTTGAGGTTTCAAGGTGATAGACGCCTGGTTTCACAACCTTAATGATTTTATAAGGTCTGATCAGGACACGTCTGGCGAAGTTGCGCAAGTACTGGTATGTAGCCTTTGATGTGCCCTCGTGGTCGAGAGATCGAGGCGTTGGCATTGCTCGAGAAGAGATTTTGTTGGTGTTATAGCTGAACTCGTAAAGATCTGCCTACGTACCCCACAAGGAGGATCAAGCCATTCGTAGTTCTTTTTGCCGAGTAGAAGTGGCTTGTGAGGCTCATCTACTCGGAGAGCGAAAGTGGCTGTACTGCGCATTCACTCTGTTTACGGATTAAAGTGACTGAAGAGTCATTAACTCGGTGAAGAGCCATTAACTCATTTTTTTTAAGGATAGGGGGTTCGTTACTCGGCGTTGTAGCGTCTCAGATGCATCAAATTCCAAGCTCATTGAACTTGCTCGGCGGTTGAGGTTTCAAGGTGTTAGACGCCTGGTTTTACAACCTTAATGATTTTATAAGGTACTTCCTAATTGGCGCCGAGCTTTCCGGCATTCGGCTCCTTGGTATTCTCGAAAACCTTTAACAGGACAAGGTCTCCCAACTCGAGTGGTCGGGACCGTACCTTCTTGTTATAATAGCTCTCGATCTGATGTTGATAGTTTTGGATGCGTAGGAGGGCCTGATCTCGCTGTTCTTCGATGGCGTCCAATGCATCGAGGAGCATATCGCTGTTATGCTTGATATGTTCTGCCATCCTGGATCTTCGTAGGCTGGTGACGTTTACTTCGGCCGGTGCCATGGCTTCAACTCCATAAGCGAGAGAGAATGGTGTTGTCTCGGTGGCTCCCCTCGGTGTCGTTCTGTGCGACCACAAAACTCCAGCCAACTCATCTGCCCAGCAACCTTTCTTTAACTCGATTCTCTTTTTGATTACGTTGATAATGGTTTTATTCAAAGACTCGGCTTGTCCGTTACTCTGTGGATACCTCGGGCTTGACATGTTCAGGCGGATTTGCCACTTGGCATAGAATTCGCGGAATTGGTGTGAGACGAACTGCAAATCATTGTCTGTCACGAATTCTTATGGAAGGCCGTGATGGAAAATGACATTTTTCCACACGAACTTCTGGACTTCCCTTTCCGTGATATTGGCGTAAGACTCAGCTTCGATCCACTTTGTATAGTAGTCAGTGAGAACGAGGATATAACACTTTTGTCGAGATGGGGGCATTAGGCCGATGAAGTCCATCGCCCAACGCATAAAGGAATATGGGGTCGTCATCGTTCGGAGCATCTCGGTCGGACAGTGAATGGTCGACGCGTGCTGTTGACATTTGTCGCATTTTCTTGCGTGGGACTCGCAATCGGAGATCATTGTCGGGAAATAAAATCCTAAGCTTTTGATTTTAAAGGCGAAAGCTCGTCCCCAGAGTGGTTACCTCCCGCTCCTTCATGTGTTTCGGCCATTACGAGGTACGTCTCTTCCCCGTGAAGACATCGGAGAAGAACCTTATTCTCAGTCCATCGGTGGAGTAGGCCGTCAATAACAACATAGTTTGTGCTGCATGCTTTTAATCGCCTAGCGTTCCATTTTTCTGCGGGTAGTGTTCTGTTAGCAAGGAAGTCAATAAAGCTAGGTTCGCCAATATGGTACGACCTCACCGGTTGATTGGAATCCAAGGACGGGAGAGATCTCAGTGGATGCTCCTTCATCCGCAGTGTCTATACTTGGTTTGTCGAGTTTATGGATTGGAATCATCCTTTGTACCTGATCGCGAAGTCTGCTGCCTAGTGCTGCAAGGGTGTCGGCGCATACGTTCTCTCCACGTGGGACTTTGGTGAGTTCGAAAAAGTCGAACTCCTTAGCAAGATCTTGTACGACCTTCAGGTATGCGTCCGTTCGCTTGTTTCGAGTGTTGTAGTCGCCGCTGAATTGACTTCTAACCAATTGGGAATCACAATATGTGCTAACTCGCTTCGCGTGAACTGCTTTGTGTGGCGTAGTCCTTCGATAAGCGACTCGTATCCGCCTCGTTATTTGAGGCTGCAAATCCTAGTAGAAATGATTGCCAGATCATTTCTCCGGTCGGAGATTGTTGCTGGACTCCGGCTCCCGATCCTTTGTTCGTTGAAGATCCGTCTGCATGAAGGATCCAATTCTGACTCGGGAGTATGAGATCTTGCTCAAGCTCGGGTGAAATTTCAACCATGAAGTCGGCCAGCACCTGCGATTTGGCTGCTGTGCGGTTTCGGAACACAATGTCATGCTCGCTTAGTTTGATTTCCCACTTAGACAGTCGCTTGGATTGATTTGTGTTTTGCATTACTGTCCTGAATGGCTGATTCGTCAGTATCTCAATCGTATGGGATTGGAAGTAAGGGCGGAGCTTCCTTGCCGAGGTAACAACAGCCAATGCAATTTTCTCCAGAGTAGGGTAGCGCGTCTTGGGATTAGTCATGCGTTTGCTGGTATAGAATATGAGTTTCTGCTCGCCTTGGTCTTTTTTTATGAGGACGCTGCTGATAGCGGTTGTAGAGACTGCGATATACAAGTAGAGAGTATCTCCTGCGTCGAGCTTGGTTAACACCGGCGGGGTGGTCAAGTAGGCCTTGAGTTGAGTGAAGGCTTCTTCGCACCTGTCATCCCAAATGAACCGTTTATTCCCACGCAGGAGCTCGTAGAAAGGGAGGCACTTGTCGGTCAAGCGAGAGATGAAGCGGTTAAGTACTGCGATCCGTCCTGTCAATCGCCGGACTTCTCGACTATATTTTAGACTAGGGAGATCAAGGATTACCGAGATCTGCTTCGGATTGGATTCGATCCCTCGCTGCGTCACGATGTACCCCATGTACTCGCCGGACTGGACCCCGAACGTGCACTTTGCGGGATTGAGCTTCATGCCTTACTCGTTCAATGTCTTGAAACAAGCCTGCAGGTGGTCTGGGTGATCCGTAGCTCGTCGTGACTTGACCATCATATTGTTGCTGTATACTTCAATCGTTTTGCCTAACTTGTTTTCGAACATACGGTTGACGAGACGCTAGTAAGTTGCTCCGGCATTCTTGAGGCCGAATGGCATCACGTCATAAGCAAAGGTGCCCCTGTCGGATATGAACGCGGTCTTCTCTCGATTTTCCGGGTGCATTGATATCTGGTTATATCCTGAAAAGGCATCGATGAA
The DNA here is from genome assembly GCA_905132765.1 of Moricandia arvensis. Lineage (NCBI taxonomy): Eukaryota > Viridiplantae > Streptophyta > Magnoliopsida > Brassicales > Brassicaceae > Moricandia > Moricandia arvensis. The sequence goes on along the minus strand of CAJHQP010001448.1, from coordinate 28,523 downwards.
AGATAAGAGTTTGTTTCCGGCAATTGACTCCACAAGCCGATCGATGTTTGGTAACGGGAAGCTTTCCTTCGGGCAGGCTCTGTTCAGATCTGTGAAATCGACGCACACACGCCAATTCCCGGTTTTTTTTCTTTACGACCACTGGATTCGCGAGCCATTCGGGGTATCGTACTTTCAAGATGGATCCTGCTACGAGCAACCTCTCGACTTCCTCATTGATCGCTTTTGATCACTTTAGTCCAAGCTTACGCCGCTTCTGTCGAATAGGCTTGAAGGTGTGGTTGACGTTCAGCTCGTGTGAGGTGATCTTAGGGTCAATCCCTTTCATATCAGAGGTCGTCCATGCAAAAGTCGAGATGTTTTTTCTTGAGGAAAGCACAATCATTTACCGCATTTCGTCTGAGACGAGAGCACCAATACGCACGACCTTGGATGGGTCGGCATCATCGATCTGAACCTCGATGACTTCGTCCTTCTGCGGGAAGGCCTTTTGGAGTGGTCAGGCAACAGCGTTTACTCGCGGGGGTGGTGGCTGGAGTTTAACGTTCGCGAGGAGGAGATCGCGAGGAGGAGATCGCGAGCTGCCTGCTGGTCACCACGTATAGTCTTGATGCGTCCGTCGTTCCCGGGGAACTTGACACACTGATGATAGGTTGAGGAGATGCTTTCATCGAGTGGAGCAAAGGCGTTCCGAGGATAACGTGGTAAGGTGCATCCGTTGCGACGACACACGTGACTCCTCTGGCTAAGACTGGAAGGTGAATAGTCCCGATCATTTCTTCTGAGACCCCGTTGAATCCGGTCAACAATCTGTTGGAGGGCTTGAGTAGGTGGAAGTCGATTCCCATCTTCTCAAGTGTCTTGTGAAAAATAAGGTCGACCGAGCTGCCCGTATCGATTAAGACTTTGGTCACTTTGTAGGCCCCAATGCCGAGCTCGACAAGCAATGGATCGTTATACGGCATGTTGACTCCGATCGCATCCTCGGATGAGAAAGTGATCGTCGGGTCGTTATCAGGTTTCGTGGGCCATCGTTGCGAGATCTTTGGCTGCCTCCTATGGTTGTTGATCGACCTTACCGACTCGCCACAAGGGGGGATCCACCCATGATCACGTTGACGCGCTTTCTCTGGATCTGCTCATGCAGATCATTACTTGGTTGAGCGACCTCGTGGTTTAGTTCTACATCAGTGATCCTTGTCTCTAAATATCTCTGTAGGTCGGAGCTTTTGGATCGATTCAGCTTGATGCGGAGGTCCTCTTCCTTTGAGTTGAGGACTGTACGGAGATTCGTGCGGTGGTGATCGATCTTAACTTTCCTTGCTTTAGAGGCATTGATCTCTGCTCGGAGGTCTGCCGAATCTGGGGCTGTTTCCATGGATGGGTTCTCGTCAGCGAAGACCTTCTTGTGTTTGAGTTTTTGCCGCAAATCCGCAGTATAGGGTGCATCGTCTGTTCGACTAGCGAGCTGTCGTTAAGAAATTGACGGAGGTCGAATGATGACGAGTTGGTTTCATTTTCATTTGAGGTCTCGGGACACGCAAGAATGACCTCGACTCGGCGTCGATTCTTTGGTTGTTCCTCATCAGCGGATGAATCCTCCTTCTCCTGTGCTATCGCAGCAGCCTGTGCTATCGCAGCAGCCTGTGCTATCGCAGCAGCCTGTGTTGGATTTGTCTTTGGTCCCGATTGCGGAGCCATGCCTTGCAACTTTTGAGCTTTTTTCTTCTTGTTCTTGCTCCAGTTTTTGGTGATTTTCGGCTTCTGTTGACTGCTCGAGGTCCAGTTTGCCGCTGGCAAGAGATGAGAGGAACTGCTCGTACAGGACTTTGCATTCCTTCGTGTCTTGTGTCTTGGATTGGCGGTAGGAACACCACTTATCGGCTTCTGCAGGGACTGAGCTCGCTGGTTCGGTGGAAGCCTGGGGTTTGTTCTCATCAGGGAAGATAATTTTTGGTAGTGATTCCACCCTTTCCCCCCGAATCTCGACTAATGAGCGGTCCGATTCGTTTACTAGGTAAACGTAGCTCTTCTTCTGGTTGGTTCTCTCTGATGGAGCGTGTTGTCGAGGTTCTGTCCGTGTTTGGATGTTTTAGTCATCGAGGTCCCTCCTTTCTTTGTCGCATTCTGCTTACTTATTATTGCCTTAGTATCCTCCTCCATGTGGATGAAGTTATGGGACCGGGCAATGGCGTCGGCCAAGGATTTTGTTGGGATCCTGTATAAATCATCATGGAATTTTGAGTGCACGTAAAGGGTGTTCATGAGGGCGTTCACAGCGATTTCGTCGGGGACTTTTACTTTCGCCATGATTTCTTTAAACTTCTCCCTGAAGCTACGAAGGTTCTGTCCTGGTGACTGAGAGAGATGCCAGAGGTCGGATATTGTGGCTTCTTACCAGGAGAACATGATATAGTTTATAAGGAACGCAGACGACACGTCATGGAAACTGTCGATCGAGTTTTCTGGCAAGCTAGTGAACCAGTTGAGTGCTACGCCTTTGAGACTCTCAACGAAGAGTTGGCAGAAACCTGAGTCTCACTCCTCTGACGTAAAGTTCGGACGCCGCATCGCGATGTTGAAAGATGTAATATGAGCGGTCCAATCTGAGAGACCGTCATATGTTGGCAAGCAAAAGCTTCTCCATCGGTCGGAGCCGTACATCGGAGACCTTCTTAGTGAATGGTGTTCAGAGGGTCTTTGCGAGGACACTCTCGATGAGAGGGGCAGAGGTCGTGACACCGTGAATTTTTGCATTGATATCTAGGAGTGCTTGCTTGAGAGCAGCTATCTCCTGGATAGTCTGCAGATCTGATGCTTCGCAGGTGTTAGTTCGCTCTCTGGCGACACGAGTCTGTGATCTGGTCATTCGAACTTGCTGCTCGGCGACCTGACCGGTCGGGTTGAGTGTCACGAGTCTATGTCGGTTGTGGCAGATGTTGCGGCGAGAGGCGCGAGGATGGCTGCTATGGCGTTGAGTTGCTCAGTCGTCGCCCTCTGAGCTTCGTCTTGATGAGCAAAGCGCTCCATGATAGTATCGATGAGGGCTGGAGCGAGTGGTGCGGCGGTAGCCAGAGTAGGTTCTACCGCGTCGGCTTCCTAACCAGAAGTCGAGTCGTTACTTGGACGCATATCTTTGTTGACGCTACATTGCTAGGTCCCACGGTGGGCGCAAACTGTTTGAACTGAGTTCGGTCTTTTATCAGTGAGAACGTAACGGGACTCGTCGGTGGGTTATGACAAAGGTGGTTTATACTATAAGTGGTGAAAGAGTAACTTTATTGACAAGAGAGGTCAGTATACAAATAACAAAACAAGAAGCGAGGTTTGGCGAGGCTCGGTGAGCTTGGCCGTGAGGTACAAGTCGGACAGAAAGTACATAGTGTAAACCCTAATTCTAGCCGCCTTGTAAGTAATTCAATTTCCGAATCCCCTTGTGGTTGCCTTCTCTTATCATTTTATAGTTGTACCCTATTCACCCTAGCGAGCAGGTCACATGTTCAAAGGGATTTTCATCAGATGGGCCTTGGTTAGTCCACTAAATTCTCTTAGTTAAATGTCGTTAACTCGACTAATCGCGGGGATTATCCGAGTTAAGCCAATTTAATCACTAATCGGCCGAGATGTCAATCGTTGGGTTGATTCCTAAACGGGTCGAGCCTATCATTCGATGGGCCTTATAAGAGGGAGTAATTCACCTTCTACATGGCCTTGACCTTACGCTTTTCCACTCTAAGGCTGAACTAACCAACTTCCACGGCCTTATTGCCAAACAGACCATAATCCTGGGTCATATGGCTAAGCAACTCACTATCCTACGCTTTACATCCATCAGATACAACGTTACACCTCCGAATTTTACCATACATGACTTAAACTAAATGAAAAAACTGTCTGAAATAGCTTTTTTCAATATAAATGAAACAAAGTTATACTAAAAGTTAAACCTAGGTTTCCTTTTTTTTACAAATAGATATCTATCCCGTTTTTTTCTCCCAGTCTAAAACCAGAAAAATCCATGGAGAGATCTAGAGAGAACAAAAAACCCTAACCGTGAAGGTTTTTTTTTTCTCTCTCTCTCTCTCTCTCTCTCTCTCTCTCTCTCTTTCTCTCTCTCTCTCTCTCTCTCTCCCTCTCCCTCTCTCTCCCTCTCTCTCTCCCTCTCTCTCCGGACCAACGTGCATGCGCCACCAGAGGATCCACCAACCGTCGATTGCAATGCAAAATCCGAGTTTGAGTTCTTGGTCGCCTGGTTCGTTGCTTGTTCTCTTATCCTTGTTCTTAGAATCTATCAGATTTACCTCTAAGTGAGATCATTCAAACTCATGTTACTTTCATGATTCTGATACTAGTTAATGTTAGAATTATGATTGGTTAGTATTTCTTGTAGTTAGGTTGGTAGATCATAATGGATGCTAGGTTTATAGATGCATCCTATTGCATAAGAACTCTCATGCTATTTAAAACAAAACGTAATGGACTGCATTGTGTTGATGTGAAAGAACGTATGATATATTGTTGTTTGATTGGTTGCTACGATTACTTTTTATGCTTGTTTTGTGAAAGCTAGGTTGATATAATGAATTGAATGAGGTAAGTGACAGACCATTTGGTACTGGAACAAGAAATATGAATGTTATATATGCGAGTATTGAATGTTAGGTGAATTGTGTTTGACACCGAGAAAAGGTGGCGTTTGAATGTCTTAAAGAATAAAAATGAGAAGTGGATAATAATGATGTGTTAAGACACCAAGACCGGGTGGCATCTAGAAAAAGATGATAGGTTAATGTGATGAGATAATGATGGGCACCGTAAGATCGAGTCATGTTGAGTCTGGGCATAAGTGATTATCATGACTGTAAGGCAGATAGTGCCTAAAGGGGCCAACGGGCCCTCGAGGAGGTAGTCACATAGGAAGCTGCGGGACTATAGCCTGACATGAGGTACCCGCGCGATTGGCCGACATAATGTGGGAAGTCCATGAGTGAGCCCTAGGTCCTAGAGTCTAGGTTACTTGGTGTGAAGTCCAAATGTGGTAATGACTGAGTTAATTGCATTGCTTGACATTGTGTTACCATTTATTGATTGTTTGAATGCCAATGGCTAGTCAGTTCTCGTTCTGGATTTAGTAGTATAGAGGCTTATGTTGGGAGACTGGTCTAGAACCGCTTCACTAAGTAACACATTTACTCATGCCCTCCCCTTTCCATTTCCCATGTGTGTGGGAATATAAGTAGAAATGATGGATATATTTGGGTTGGTGTTTTAAACCGAAGGCAGTGTGCGTATGTGACTGATGGGACCTGTAACGAGATATGGTGGTTGGTCTTAATGTATAGAAACATGTCCATAATACCACACTCTTAAGCCCGAGTCGTCTTTAAAATTTGGTATCGTAGCCTAGGTCAAGATCCCTTAGTACTAAATTAAGCATTTCTGCCGTTTTCGTAAATCTTATTTCAGTTTGTGAAACTTTTGGGCCTGCAAAAACTTTGTGAAATGTTTTTCAAAACCACCAACTATATCTATACGCCTGCTCCCTTTAACTAATTCAATTTATTAGTTTGTCTTAAAAAGAGATCCGTGAGAAACTTGTGGATTGGAATGTGCCTCCCTTGATTGTTGTGTGATCAGTGTTTTTTATATTTTTTGGCCGTTATGATTAGTGACTTAGGATTGGAATTTGTGGCGAGTTCTGATTAACAAGGAGAGTGTTGTAACGGCCAGAAACCTGAAACCCAAAATTTCTTGAGTGTAAGGGAAAGCCCACTAGGTCCATGACCCATTAGGGTTAAATCTACGGTACCCATCCCTTGTTCTTATATATAGATCTATTTCCCTCTCTTTTCTCCCATTTTGAACTAGAGTGAATCCATGCAGAGATCTAGATAGACTAGGAAACCCTACCCTTTAAGGTTCTCTTTTTCCTCTTCTCTCTCTTTCTCTTTGCCTCCCTCTATTCTCTCTCTCACCATCACACCTCTCTTTCTCTCTTCTTCCGGACCACATCATGTGCAACTAGAGGAGCTTCTGGCCATCGATAATGAGCACGAGCTAACTCTAAGTACTTGGTCGCCTTTTTCTTGTTTTCTTGTCCATGTTCTTTAGATCTACGTCCCGGTGAGGTGGTTCGAACCCAGTTTACCATGATCATATACATGCGTTAATGTTGGAATTAGGAATGGTTACTCTTACTTGGAGTTAGGTTGGTAGATAACAGCGGATACTAGGTTACTAGATGCATGAATAATATTGCATAAGAACACTCATAATATTTCAAAAAAGCTTTATGGACTTCCTTGTGTTGATGTGAGAGATTGATTGCTATATTGTTGTGTTATTGGTTGCTAAGATTACTTGGTATGTTTGTTTGGTGAAACTTAGGTTGTAGAAAGAATTGAATAACTAAGTGACTGACAAATTAGTATAAAAACTGAAAATATGAATGTTTTGTATGTGTGTATTGAGTTTAAGGTGAATTGTGTGTGACACTGAGAATGAGATTAAGAAATGAAGAAGAATGATGTTTTAAGACACCGAGAATAGGTAGAAAGAGATGATTAGTTAATGTGATGAGATAACGATGGGGGCCGTAAGATCGAGTTTGGGCATAAGTGCTTATCACGACTGCAAGGTGGACAGCGCCGAAAGGGGCCAGCGGGCCTTTGAGGAGGTAGGCACATAGGAAGCTGCAGGACATTATACTGCCATGAGCTACCTGCATGATTGGCCAACATGAGGTGGGAAGTCTATGAGTGAGCCATAGGTCCTAGATTCTAGGTTGCTTGGTGTCAAGTCTAAGTGTTGTAATGATTGAGTTAATGCATTGCTTGACATTGTGTTACCATTAATTGACTGTTTGATTGCCAATGGCTAGTGAGTTCTCATTCTGCATTAAGTAGTATAGAGGCTCATTCTGGGAGACTGGTATAGAACCGCTTCGCTTACTAACCCATTTACTCATGCCATCCCCTTTCCATTTCCTTTGTGCGCATGACTATAAATTGAAATGTTGGATATGGGTAGGTTGGTGTTTCAACTTGAAGGCAGCGCGTTTGTGACTACTGGGACCAGTAACAAGACACAGTGAGAGGTCTAAATGAATAGAGAAATGTCCATAACACTGTGGTCTAAATCTCGACTCGGTTACGGGGGAGGCGGTCGTTACATTTATACTTAATATTTTAGTTTGATAACCGAAGTGTTGAGTTGCATAAAATTTAACTAAGGATAATATATATATATATTCACATATTAGGAACCCAAGAAATCTTTTCATATTATACAATGCAACAACACAAGTCACAAGGTAATATCACTTAGCAAGTACAAAAGACCTAGACTCTAGACTCATTCAGGACATATTCGTCTGCGGACCTGTCTCCGCCACTAGCGACCCTAATCGTTATACCGTAAACCACGGCTTCCTCCCCATATTTACCACCCTTCTTCTTCGACACGTTCTAACGCACTAAAACTGATCGACGACATTCATTATTGATAGGGATAAGTTTAATCATAAGTGTAGTTGTAATACTTAAGAGTCAATCCAATCCTAAGTTTATTTCAATCACCAAGAATACAAGTCATTAAACTCAATCTAAGCAATCAAAATTTAGTGGAGTGAACAGTTTTCAAGTGACGAGAATAAACAAACGATAACTAGGAACTTGAATTAATCTAAACGATAGGTCCATGGGGTTCGGATATTGAGTTCAAGTGGTTAAGATTCAAGTTAAGGTGACAAGCTTATCAATCAACGTTCTCCTTAAGTCTAGATCACCAATAAAGATCAATCCTTTCTCAAGACAATGATCCTTTTGCAGTCATGAGTCAAACATCAATTCTCATTGGTCTAATTCATTCAAGAAAACATTAAGAGCAAGTCCAATAACTATCTAGCAATTCTAGCATCAAATCTCTTTGGCTATTCAAGCTAGAGCATATTTAAGTTTGTTCAGACATTTTATCGAACACTTGTGATGCATAAAATGTCTATAGTTCTAGGTTAATGTGATCAAGACTAATCTAGCATTAAGAACTCTCAAATAACAAGGAAACATGTAAATCTATTGCTAAACACCTTAACTCTTCACTTAGCCACCCTAACCATCCTAACCCATAGATTCAATATGAGTCCACTCGCTAATACTCATGGAAACCCTTAAAACCATGGTTGATTCAAGGATAAACATGATTAGACAGCATAATCAATGAATAACAAACAAGAGAACAAGATGAAATAGATTAAAGTCTCAAAATTTTCACGAAAATAGTCTTGTCTCTTTGATAGAAAACAAGATAAATCCAATATTAGGTCTCAGAAGTGTCTTATGAAGCTAAAACTCGAGCTGGTTTAATCACAAACTCAGATTAAACAAAAATAAACTGAAATAAAAAGTGTTAAAAACAGCTGGCCGCGCCCTCACTCCTGTCGCGGCCTTGGCCCGCGGTTCACTCCTTACGGCCGCGGCCTCCATCTGCCATGGTGGTACCCGCGGTGTCTCCCTGTCCAGAATCGTCAACAAGCGGCCGCAGCTTGTCTCTACCTGCGGCCCTAGCCCGCGAAAGCTCCTTTGTTCGCCGCGGCCTCCATCTGCCGCGGTTGTACCCGCGGCCTGCTCCTGCCCGAAACCGTCGACGGTTCGCCTCGGCCTGTTCTGACCTACGGTGATTTGCCCGCGGTGCTCACTCGAAAATACTCCATTCTTCATCATTTTAAATGTTTCATGACTCTTTTGGGTCCAAAACATCATCTGCACTCCTCCAAACCTGAAAACATGCAAATGCAATGCAACCTATATGAACCTAAATACTAGTGCAAATGATCAATTTATACATAAGATGCAAGACTAAAAACCATGAATTATGCAAGACATCAGTTATCACCCTAACTTAATTGATCAACGACATTTGCTTTGCCCAAACATATTGATTGATGGAATTTGTATTGCCCAAACATATTGATCGAGGGCGTTCACATCTCCCTACTTAACTGATCGACGGGTCACAACACCCGTAAGTCTCATCGACTTTCATTGTTATCACACAACTCATCATCCCATTCACACACTTCCATTCTAATCACATATCTCATTTATTCTCAACACACAACCAATTATCCTTTAACAACCTATCATTCACTAGGTTCTTCCATCACAATCAACATCTCATTTCAATGTTATCAAACAACTCATCATCTCATTCACATCACTTTCATTCTTATCACATAATTTCCATTCATTCTCAACACTCAACCGGTTTATCCTTTAACCACCTATCATTCACTAGGTTCTTTCATCACAATCAACATCTCATTTCAATGTTATAAAACAACTCATCATATCATTCACATCACTTTCATTCTTATCACATAATTTCAGTTCATTCTCAACACTCAACCGATTTATCCTTTAACAACCTATCATTCGCTAGGTTCTTTCATCACAATCAACAATCATCATACTTTAATCACATCAACACAAGTCAGACCTAGATCTAGAAAATACTAACAAGGGACTAATGTCTGAAACATTATACAACATGAAAAGGGTTCAAGGCCGAGTCCTCACCTTTGCCTTATAAGATGTCACAGATCTAGATCTAGGAGAAGAAGAAGACAACCGTACAACCACAGATCTGCACTATCAAACTAAACAAAAGGTGGGAATAGGATTAGGGATCAGATATGTCACACCCAGTGACAAATAACGGAGAGGAAAGGGAAAGATATGTAGATCGGAGGCTTACCGGACAGATCTGACGAACAACGACAAAAGAAAAAGAAGGAGGGGAAAAATGGAGACGACGGTGGAGGATGGCTAGCGACGGTGGTTGCTCGGATGTGGCTTGTGGCTCAGATCTAGGGTTAAGGTCCATGACGTCTGGTTGCTCGGGATCTCTGCAAGGCTTCGCTTCTATTCTCTCTGCAAAGAAAAGAGAAGGAACCACCTCTTTTTATAGGAAAAGAAGGGAGAACCCTATGGTTTGTCTTATTGGGCTGCAAACCTAACGGGCCTTTTTTAAAATAAAAAGAACTTTTGGGCTTGTGGGTTTGAGGATGTTACATTATGTCTCTTGGTTTAATTATGTATCTCATTTGAGTTGGATTTGGTTTGTTGGTATGGTTTGTGGGTCGTCTTACGAAACCTAATTATGGATCTATGGTATGGCTTTTTCTTTCTTGTTTTGTTAAACAAAAAAATGTTTTAAAAAATATATCCACACAACAGTTGAAAAAATTATTTATGGGAACATAGAGAAATAGAAGAAAACCGAGAGATGCTCAAAAATAGCTATTTATAAAAATGAAGCTTCTTCTTTTGTCTCTCTTGAGTTTTCTTTTTATCACCCAAATTGTATAACTGGGAGTACTTTTAAAAAAAAAACTTTACAGTTTTCAGCAACTATTAAATTTCAAATCTGCTTCATATATACTATCTCTCTCTCACAGTATAGTTCGTCAACCTGAATAATATAAGGAAGGATCTAAGAAAAGCAATCATCGATAGTTCAGATATGGAATCAACATTCAACATGATGAGTTTATCTAATGTTTTGGTTTGGCTATTACGAGTCTTGGTTTAGATGGTTTGTCTTTTGTGAAACAGTTTTACACTTTACAAAAAAGTTACAAAAACAACTTCATCTTTTTGCGCAGGTTTCTATTCTCTCTCTATCAAAACGATATTTGTCATTACCAACAAAGTCATTGAATATCATATTTTTCAAGTTGTAGTAGTCTCCGTTTTTTATTTCAAGCAGTAATTATAAATTCAACTAATTCTTCTTCTATTGGCAATTACGAAGTCAAGTTTTCAAACTAATTAACAAAACGTAAATTATAGTCAATTTATGACAATGGAAAGAAATTTAAGACATACTACATAAAATTCTTCATTTACTTCCTTAAACACAGGAACTCTACATTGTAAATCCAACAATTGCAGCACACAAATACGAAGATCACGTCCTAATTAAACATGGAGTCTGCACAAACAACTAACAACCTCGCAATAATATGAACAAAGTATCATATATCGCGTAGAGCGGGTCTTCCCTAGTGTATATATATATAAAGTAGATTTATCTCTCTCTTGGTGAATCCACATCATTAATTCATTAATCATATTTTGACACATTAGCCTCTTGCATATACGATTTTCACTTTTTGTTGGTAACTAAGTGGGCTCAAAAATTTAATTTTGTTTTAGAAAATAGTCTCATACTGTCACAGACAGGCCCAAACGGGCATAGAGTTTGCTATGTTGTAGGAAGGAAGTGTAGTCGCCTTGACGGACGGTTGAAAGCTTCCAGCAAATCAAATTCTTATTTCTTGAAATCTTTTCTTCTTCACTACTAGACTTGGCAAGGATTTAATTATTTAATCTTTTCATCTACACTATTCCTATGCCGCAAAATGATTTAAGATTTGTGGTGTGTTTGGTTGTTTGTGTAAATTATATATCTGTTGGTTCTTTCTTACGACGCTTGGAAAAATACTGATCCAAGCCTCTCAACATCGGTTTCAATCTTGTGGATTTGCCTGTCTTATATCCACTTTGGAAAAAGTTATTGGGTCTTGCACTTTCTGAAACGCTATGATACATGCTTCATGACTATTCTTACAACACTGTAGATTAATATGTGAAATGATATACACTTTTTCTTTCTTGCTTAGTTATCAGAGATTTATGAGAGTTCAAAGACACCACTATTGAAAAGAACGCACAATCATTTCAAGAACTCTTTCTTGTATATTAGATATAAACACCCTTACACAATATCTAGTTTCCTAAGATTGTGCAACCATCAATTTTCTCTTTAATTTTCGCCAAAGTAATATCTTGGACTCGGTAGTTATCTTGACATGTCATTATTCCATAAGTGACTTGTCACCGGGTGTCACACAACTCCAAGACTGTGTAACACTTCCTTTATTCTTCCAACAGCAGCACTATGTGTTACACCTCGTCACCCAGGTGTTACACCATCCATGCTTCTTTTCTTGAGCTTACATTCTCCTCCTTTTTATTTGAATTTGACAGTCTAAGCTCCCTGCAAAATGAACATTTCACACAAACCATGGACCAAGTGTTTACTCTATTAAACTCACACAAGGAAACAACCATACATCCAAAGACATTCCTTAATATAGTAATAAACGAGAGTTTCAAACATCAAAGGGTTTCAAAAATATTTAGCTATGACTAGCAAATACAGAAGCAAATAACATGTCCTAGCAGATCATCAATCATTGTCATCCGATTATTGGAGTGCACCTTGCTGCTGCTCGTATTCTCCCCTTGCTTAGATGCACATTGAGATAAAAACATGATGAGAAAAGATAACACATATGTACACAAGGATGAAAGATACATCTTACTCCTCAGGCGTAAGCGAATAGCCTTGAGACTAGCAATCGCATGATCAATATCTTCTTCGAGACGTGGCGTACTTGACTCAGCACCAGACCCATGCCCCGCTTTGACATCCTTGACGACAGCATTGGGAAACCTGTGAACTCAACATCAGATTCATGCGGTGGAATAAACCATTGATACTCCAAAACCTGTTGAATCAGTGAGGGAAAGATGATCCTTCTAGACTTCACATCACTGATGTTTTCCGCCATATTCATGACTTGATTGTAAACAATCCTTCCAAAATAAAAGCAATGATGATGATGAATCATGTAAAGGAATTTTAGCCGGTCCTGGTTACGTGTTGTTGGTGGTCGGAATCCACTTTGAGCACACAAGCTTGTAAAGGAATTGGTTCAACGGTGTGAGGTATTTAGAACACATGTCTTCCCATCGCTGAATCCTATCATTGGTGAGAAACACACATAACCGATCAATGTTCTCAGCAAGGTAGTCAAGATCTTCCTCGAAACCGGGAATGCAGTACATGACATTAATCAAACCTGGGGAGAATTAAACCAAGGATCCTCGTATAAACACCGCAACCCCATCATCCCTATCTTCAGAGTTCTTCATTTTTGCCACAAATTCCCGAACTACTGTTGGTTGATACAAATCAGAGTTAATAAAGTTGTAGATCAAAGATTTGACAACGACTTGTTTGACTTCCGACAAGTCCTCAGAGGCAAGTGGGAGACTCGGTTGATTGACGAACTTGCAAGCCACAAGCTATTTATAGCGCTTCACGGCATGAGCAGTGATGAAAATACTCGTCACAGGCGCATGATGAGAGCATGAGAGATTTGCTAGATATCAGAGTTGATACGCCGCATGACTCGCTGCATATCGAGGTTCTTTGGGAAGGAATTCTTCAACTTCTTCATCAGAGGAGGCCGAGAGACATCCCACATTCAGAGGTGTCACATTATGTGGGGAATCCGAAGAGGATGTGCTTGGCTTGCGTTGGCGCTTATTGGATGTTGACAGAGTCGACGACTGTGACAGAAGAGTTGACAAGGTTTTGCTCAATCTAGCACTTATTCGACAGGATTGCATATTCCAATTTCGAAGAGAGAGGAGAAGAGGATTAAACAGAGATAAAGGAGATGTAACACCTTAGAATCTCTTCATTTCGACCCTAAAAGACGCTTAAATAGCAGATGAGAAAACACAAGCAACTTAGCCCATTCGGCCTGACTCAATTAGAAAAATTCAACCCTTTAGCATTGTATTTTAAACACTTTGAGAAACCCACTTATAGAAGTAATAGAGTTGGATGAGCTTAGTAATGTCAAAATTGGAGTATATCATTGTAGTGATAGAGGATGCATATGCACATTGAGAGACTAGGCATGGTGTATGATGCCTTCTGTTCCAAAGAAAAAATCGCTGAGTTGTTTGCCCCACACAACCGGTCACACACAAAAAATGTTTTGTAAAATCAATGAACCAACCAAAGTCTGTTGCTGTTTCTCACCCGAGTAGCTGTTACAGACAAGATCCTCTTAAGAAAAAAATCATACTCAACACCACTTTCACACTCGCATGTAAGGTTTGGAAACACATTCTAGACGTCTTGTGTGTCTATTACTTCATCTCAATAGACTTTCCCTTTTAGTTTCTTTGTTTCACACAAAGATTGAAAGATATCTCTGCCTAGTCAGGATAGTGATCGAAATCAGAGGCAAAGTGTGGTAACACCCAGCTCCAAAACGAGTATCCATCTCTCGAGGCCTTTTTCATTATTGTCAAAGATGGAATTGTATCTGCCTAGTCAGGATAGTGATCGAAATCAGAGGCAAACTGTGGTAACAGCCAGCTCCAAAACGAGTATCCATTAAGACACTTACAGTTTTTACGGTGTGGTGTCACAGCTCTTTTTAGCGGTTTGACACCCTTAATTCGTCTGTTAACACTCGGTCTCTATTGTGTTTCCTCATTCAATTCAGACATTGATCATTACTGAAACACAAAATGTGGCAGCATCCTGGTCCGAGATGATTGTCTTTCACCAGTGAATCAAATGAGTGTGGAGTGAGAGCCAAAGAGAACGTCTTTCACAATCGGACTTGTTGGTGCAAGGTGTTGCAGGTGGTGTGACACAAGTATTATGGGGCGTTACATACACATATCAACTCTTCTCTATGACAGAGTTTTTCTCTTAGAGATTGACAAATCCCAATGACTTCCTAAGACCCAGAAAGGTGTTGTAGTCCAGCGGTTTGGTGAAGAGATCAGCCAATTGCTTTTCAGAAGATACATGCTCAAGGACAACTACTTTAAGTTCATCCAACTCTCTTACAAAGTGATGCCGAATATCCACATGTTTGGTTCGTGAGTGCTGAATCAGATTCTTTGACAGGTTTATCGCACTCATATCATCACAATGAACAAGCATAAAGTCAGATATAATACCATAATCCACAAGCATTTGTCGCATTCACAATAATTGGGTGCAACAACTTCCCAAGGCAATGTATTCAGATTCAGCTGTAGAGAGTGAGACGCAGTTTTGTTTCTTGCTGTGCCAGGACACCATATTGTTTCCTAGAAAGAAACAACCACCAGATACTCCATCTATCATCCATGCACCATGCCCAATCAGCATCACAAAAGCCTACAAGATTCACATTATTTTCAAATGTATAGTGAAGTCCAAAGTCAAGGGTACCTTTCACATATTTGATCACCCTTTTTCCGCCTTAAGATGTGATTCCTTTGGATGGGCTTGATATCATGCACAGAAGCCGACACTCAAGCATAAGTCAGGACGACTAGCCATGAGATATAAGAGACTACCAATCATGGATCGAAACAGTTTTTCATCAACCGGTTTTCCATCCTCAACGCGAGAGAGCTTAATCGTGGTGCTCATGGGGGTCTTGGCGGTCTTGCTGGTTTGCATTCCAAACCGCTTAACAATATTCTTAACGTACGTACTTTGTGACATAGTGATCCCATCAACTAATTGTTTTATCTGAAGTCCGAGGAAGTAACTTAGTTCGCCAACGATACTGATCTCAAATTCCTTGGTCATAGTCTTAACAAACTGCTCAACCAAATCTTGTGATGTCCCACCAAAAATAATGTCGTCAACATACACTTGAACAACCAAGATGCCTTTCCTGATTTCTTCAATGAACTCCACCTTGCTTAAGACCAGCGTTAATCAGGAACTCAGTTAGTCGCTCGTGCCATGCTCTAGTGCTTGCTTCAAACACTAAAATGAGGGTTATAATAGCAATGTAAGAAAGCGTAGAAGAAGTTTCTGCTATTGTATGTTGGTGGCTGGAAATATAATAGTGTTTCTCTACCTAAAACGCTATTATATCTGGAGCGGCAAAATGAAATTTGCAAGCACCTATTTTTTTGGGATTTTGATCTTTTTATTATAGCATTGAGAAAGAATAAATGTTATGGTATCCTAGGCCCGCTTATTTTTTACTAACCCGCGAAATGAAAATTTTTGGGGAAGAAAATATCTTTGACCAAACAAAAGAATTGACCCCTAAATTACATTTTCATTAAAACAAAATAATCCATCTCTGCATTTTCTCTTCCCAAAAATATTTGGGTGTTCTTTATTCATCCCTTTCGGAATCATCAATTTCATAATCGTCTTCTTTCAATCTCAGGTTCATCTTCTATTAACCCTCGAATAATTTTCTATGAATCTCCTGTTCTTCGATCTCTGTCTCGATCTTCCAGTTATCTTTCTCTTTAACTTGCATGCATCATGAAAATTAATCGATTGCTTATTATCTCAATAGATATGTATCTTCTTCCATTTTACAATTTACAGTAAGAACCAAGTAGTGATTTTGTGTTTTTAGGAACAAATTAACATGGCGCCGAAGACACGAGGAGGAATAGTGCATCAAGTTAGAAGAAGCAGACGTTCCCAAGGTTTGGAAGCAGAAGCAGAATTCATTAATCCGGTCAAAACCAAAATCCGTAAGTTAAATAAGGCAAAAGAGGTGTTGTTGAAGAAGAAAACGTTGAAATAAGGCAAGAAGGTGCTGAAGAAGAAGGAACAAAGGTTTCTCAAGATGTTATTCAGAAAGAAGTTCCTAAATTTCATGAGGAGGATGGTGATGGTGATGAAGTTGCAGTGTGAAAAGATGTTGGTGATGAAGTTCCAGAGGTAGAAATTGACGAGGATGAAACTCTTCCTCATTCTAAAGAAGCTAAGAATGACATTGCTGAAGCACCTTCTTAGCCTACAAAAGCTGAGAATGGCATTGCTGAAGAACATTCTCAGCCTACATAAGCTGAGAATGCAGTTACTCAAGAACCTTCTCAGCCGACAGAACCTGGCATGGAAGCTGAGAATGCCATTTCAGGAGCCGTAATTGAAGGAGCAGAAGCACTGCCATCTGATGGAAAACAAAAGAAGAAAAGAGGACCCACAAAGATGCGTAAAGTGGCCACGGATCCTCAAGAGAAGGTTTTTGTGTCATTCACTAAGCTTGGCGAACATCTAGGTCCTGGATCAGTGACACTGTCATCGTTCCTTGGACCTCTTGTACACGAACACGTGACTGTAGTTCTTGATGTTTGGAGGAATCTTGATAAGCAGACAAAGGACATACTATGAGAGGAAATTCAGGTACATATATATATATATATATATATGTATATATATATATGCACTTAAGTCTATTGTATATATGTCTTTGTAAGGATTATAATGTGTGACGTTTGCATACATTACTGCAGGCGAGGTTTGATTTGAAAGAAGAGTGGCAAAAAGATTCAGTCTTCAAATAGATGGGTTGTTTGTGGAGATCTGGAAAGTCAAGACTTGTATCACAACTGCGAGATGCAAAAAGTAACACATAGAGAGTAGCTCTGAAACCAAGCAACATTCGATCTGTTCAAGTTTGGAGCTCTTGGGTTAAGAGTAGGACTTGTTTAGTATTCAAGGTGAAATATATACAGAGCATTTGGTTTTTAAGTGATTAATTTGGAGATTTGATTGATGAAATTTTATTTATGATATTCTGGGTAAAGAGTGGCAAGTACAGAGCACTTAGGAGGGATCAAATTCCTCACACCACTAGTCGTAGAGGAACGAATTGTCTAGCTTGTGAAATGGTAAGTAACAATATGTAATTATGTTAGATTTAATGATAGAACAAATTGATAACTAAAACAATATATCACTTGTAGAAAAAAGAGTGCAGACCCTAAGACGACTAGCCGGAGCAAGGTCTGGATAGCAGGACACACTCACGCCGATGGTAGATCTGTTAGACCTGAGTTTTCTAAAACCATTTTAAGATTTCAATATCTGATTAATTAAGTTACTCTTTTTGACATTTGAAAATGACTATAACTTATATTGTGTTTTTTCTTAAGAAAAAATAATATCACTTGATAGTCAAATGGACTCCAGATCCAGTGTTAATATAAAAGATGTTGTTAGTCAAGTGTTGGGAGTAGACAAACCTGGACAAGTGAGTGGGTTGGGAAGAGGGATTACTGCTACGAAGCTAGCATTCTTGTCATCTAGAGACTCCAAACTTGCAGACTTGGAAATCGAGATTAAAACCTTGAAGAATCTGGTCCGTGACTTAGTTGCAAATAAGGTGAATTTTCTTAAGTCTTTTACTACTTAAAATATGTAGAATTTGCTTAAGTGATATAAAATCTTTGATTCATTTTATTTCTTGACAGAAAAATGATGATTGTGTTTCTCCATCTGAGGCTAGTTATGAATACAAAGAAGGAACTAGAGTTCAAATACTTGATTGGTGTGAGTCAAAAGATGTTGTTGTCGCTGAAGGAGAATTATGCTCAGTTGAACCTACACACAAGATTGGTTGTATTCCGATTGGTCCTAACGCGGCGGCGGTTGTTGTAAAGTCGGTATCAACCCTGAAGGCATCTGTTTGGAGGCCAACTACGGATGTGAGTAATCTTCAGGAAGCAGTGGGATGCAAAATTCCATGGCCAATTGATAAACTTATACTAGATAGTGCATCGAACAACCATGTAGTTTCCTTGGATGTGTTAGGATCAAAGGTAATTCCATTAGCAGGTATACTTAGGTTTGTATTTTAAAATTCAACATGATCACTAACGATATGCATTATCAATTTCGCGTACTACTATAGATGATCTTGAAAAGTGCAAAATCTACAATTGGGTTAAGGGCGTCGAGGTAATCACTGAAGGTTTTATGGGTTCGACTGACCCATATGAGCTGGTCAACAATCTTCCTTTGGGTCCGAATGCTGTAGTTATGAGAATTGCTAAGGTGATTAATGGGAAAGCTTTTCTATGGAGGCCAACAACTGACATGAAAACAGTGAGTGATGCTGTTAATGAAAAGATCGCATGGCCGCTCCATAATGTATCAGTAATTAAAGTTCCTGATGATCAAGACGAAGCTACTTTCAGAAGGCCTTCATTGGTAAATTTACAATCTTATTCTCTTTTGTAAATTATGTTACCACATTTTATTTAGATGTAGTTGTTGTGATGTATTAGTTGTGCTTGTAGAGTCCAAGTGGCAGCACTAGTTCCACCAGATCAGGTCTAAGAAGGAAGTGCATCTTGTTGGACCAGAACAACTCAGGACGAAAAGTCGCAGAAGGCAGACTAAGTTGTACTGATCCATTAAGTGTTGTCCATCACGTCTGGTTAGGTCCCAATGCAAGTCGGGTCTGGGTTGAAGTGGCCTTGATTGAAGATGCAACTCTATGGAGACCAAATTCTTTTCTCAAAGACATATCAGATCCTGTGGGCAGCACAGTGGCTTGGCCAAATGATAAGATTTTGTATGTTTGAAAACAAAGTGTATGTTTGATTGTACTCTTTTAGTTGTTAAGACATATTTATCGTGTATGCTTGACATACTTTGTTTGGTTGTTAAGACATATTTATGATAAGATTGTGTAGGCTTGACATATTTATGATCATATTTTTAATGCTTTTTAATGGTTTACAAATGAATATCAAATTGTATAAAAATAAGTGGTCCAAATAAATTTATACCTTTCGAAACGAATTTAGAGTTTAGGGTTTATTTAGGGATTCAACCATATTGTAACGAATTTAGGGTTTGGGTTTTATTTAGGGTTTAGGGTTTATTTAGGGATTCAACCCTATTGAAACGAATTTAGGGTTTGAGGTTTATTTAGGGTTTAGGGTTTAAGGATTCAACTCAATGTATATATTTTGTTTTGAAAAATGTGTAAAATTATTGAAAAATCATTTTTTACAATTGTGTGCTAACGTTTTGTTTCAAGGCTTTTTTGAAAAGAAAATCATTAACTCTACATAATCATCATCTACTCTCAAACCATTCTCCATGCAAGTGTCGAATCTTCTATCACCCATAGCTCGTAAAGATTCTATTTCTTACGACCTTGTCGATTTTTCGGATCAGAAAACTTGGTAAGTTTGGAGTCTCCCCGTGTCGTCGACCATTTCGTTCTCTCCTTATGGAGTGAACAGCAACTCAATGTATACAATACATATAGAAAAATCTTAGCTCCATTTAAAACAATAGTTTTATTTTATACATCAACATTTTATACTCATTTCAAACATACAAATAATATTTTATAGAAATATTAACACTAAAATTTATCAAAAGTTGCAATTGATTATAATTAAGTATAAAATTTTAAATTGTGTTTATAACATAATTTCTCACCATTTTCATGCATTTTTGGTAATTTAAAAATAATTCCCCCCAAATCTGATTAGAACTGAATTAATATAGCGAGTTTCATTCAACCAATAAGAAGAAAGGACACATATAAATGATATGCCTTCATACAAGCCATTGGATCTGATTTTTTATTAGCTTTCAATCTCATTCGTTCCATCTCCATCGAAAATCTTAGTTCAATCTCCTTCTGCGATATGAATCTCAAATCTCGGGTTTAGTTCCATTCCATCATAAGCCTCAGTTTCAAAAATCGAAGGATTCAATCGATATCCCTCAAAGTTATATTGTTCTGATATGGAAAAAGCATGGTTTTGGCTTCCAAGGTAGTAATCTCTTCTTTTGTTCAAAATTTTAGTTCATGAGGATTCTTATGTTCTGATATGAAACCGATGGTGAAATGTCGTTCTTATGTTCAAAATTTTAGTTCCTGAGGAGTTCTTATATGTATGAGACCGATGATAAAGACTCGTTCTTATGTTCAAAATTTTAGTTCATGAGGAGTTCTTCTTATGTTCAAAATTTTAGTTCTGATTCTGATAAATTTTCCGATTAAATATATAGGGTTAGCCTCAAATATTTGGAAAGAGCAACACATTTTGTTACTGCATCAGCGAGGAGGTTAGGATATCCAACAGAAATATTATGTCCCTGTACTCACTGCAGAAACCTTTCCCATCAAGTTTTAGACAAAGTAACAAAGCTCTTGTGATTAGGGGTATGGATAAGAAGTATATGAGGAGTTCTTGTTGGATTTTTCATGGTGAAAGAAGGTCTGATATGACTGATAGTGTCCCTCAATCAGAAACTAAGGCTTATGGTTTGCTAAGGACGGCTTATTTTGATAGTGAAGACATTGAACCGCCATCTGATCACATTGGAGGAGAACATGTACATTAAGAACCTGATGAAGACTCTAAGTTTAGGAAGAAGTTGAGAGATGCTGTAACTCCATTGTACTTAACATGTGGTAAGGACACCAAAGTTTATGCGATCATGGCCCTTGACCGCATCAAAGTAAAGAGTGGAATGTCAGAGACTTACTTTGATCAGCTACTGTCAAAATTACATGACATGCTTCCGGAAGGAAATGTACTACCAAAGTCGGCAGATTCTATTAAGAAGTTCTTGAAGATTTTTGGGTTTTGCTACGATATGATTCATGCGTGCAAGAACGATTGTATTCTCTATAGGAATCAATATGATAAAATGAAAAACTGCCCAAGATGTAGTGCTTCTAGATGGGAAATTGATAAGCATAGTAATGAAGAAAATAAAGGAATTCCAACGAAGGTCCTAAGGTATTTTCCGATCAAGGACAGATTCAAGAGGATGTTTAGATCAGGAAGGATTGCTGAGGATTTGTGTTAGCATGCCAACAATGCCACTGAAGATGGTATAATGCGACATCTTGTTGACTCGTTATCTTGGGCTCAAGTGAATAATAAGTGGTCAGAGTTTGCTAGTGAAGCAACAAACCTTCGACTCGGTCTTTCAACAGATGGGATGAACCCTTTCTCTATCCAGAACACAAAGTATAGTACATGGCCAGTGTTGTTAGTCAACTACAACTTGCCACCAACTCTGTGTATGAAGGCTGAGAACATCATGTTGACTATGTTGATCCCTGGACAACCAGCTCCAAGCAACAACATTGATGTTTATCTAGAAATACTGATAGATGAGTTAAAAGAATTGTGGAGTGAGGGGATTCAGGTATATGACTCATTCTTAGAAGTTTACACTAAAAGCTATGTTGTTCTGGACTATTAGCGACTATCCTGCTCTAGGGACTTTGGCAGGTTGTAAAGTTAAAGGGAAACAAGCATGCAATGTTTTGGAAAGGATACACCAAATAGGTGGCTCATGTTTAGTCGCAAGTATGTGTATTTGGAGAATATGAAGCACTAAGCCCATGACATCACTACAGGCGCATGAAAGGATGGTTTGATAATACAGTAGAGAATAGGACTGCAAACATGATTCAAACCGGTGCAGAAATATTTGCAACACTAAAGGACTTCATGAATGAATTTTGAAGAATTTTACAAAAGCAAAATAAAATGAAGAGAAATGTCTTGTCAAAAGATCAGGTCGTGGAAGACGAAGAGAATGACGAAACGAGTGATCAATGGAGGTAGAAGAAGCAATCAATATTCTTCGATTTACCGTAGTGGAAGGTAGTACAAGCTATTGTTAGACTGAGATACGATTGTCATATTATGTTTATCCTGATCATACTGTTTTCAATGTGTTAGGATTTGCCGGTGCGTCACAACATCGATGTGATGCACGTGGAAAAGAACTTGTCGGATACATTATTGTCAACACTGATGCAGAGTGCTAAGTCAAAAGATGGCCTCAAAGCGAGACATGACTTAGAAGATATTGGAATCCGGAAAAAATTGCACACACAGGTGCAGGAAAGAGATTCTACTTGCCTTCCAGCATCTTATTGGCTCAGTAAGGAAGAGAAAAAAATATTTTGTCAAAGGTTGTCTGCGTTCAGAGGCCCTGACGGCTACTGCGGTAATATTGTAAACAGTGTTTCAATTAACTCTCCTTTGATTGGGAATCTTAAGTCCCATGATCATCATGTATTAATCCAAAATATGTTACCTGCTGCATTACGAGGATTGCTTCCTAAAGGACCAAGAGTTGCCGTAACTTGAGTATGTAACTACTTCAACATATTGTGTCAGCGTGCTATTGACGTGGAGAAGCTGATAACTGTGGAAAATGAGTTTGTGGAGACAATGTGCCAACTCGAGCGGTTATTTCCTCCATCGCTCTTTGATATCATGTTCCACCTTCCTATACACCTAGCAAGAGAGGCACGTTTGGGAGTTCTTGTGCACTTTTGTTGGATGTATCCATTTGAGAGGTTTGTTTTCATTTTGTTCGTAATGTAAAATGTTTATTTCCTGAACTGGTTTTTACGATCAATTGAGGTTTGTAAAGAATATTTATGTATTGTTTGAAAATACATTAAATCACTCAAGGCATATGTAAAGAATTTTGCTAGGCCAGAAGCATGTATGACTGAGGGGTACTTAGCTGGAGAATGCATAGCCTTTTGTTTCGAGTTCCTAAAGAATTTTGTACCATTTGAAGAAGCACTTAACCGTAATGAAGATCTTCAGTCTGATGGAATGGTTCTTGAAGGTCGACCACTGCAAAAGGGAACAAAGTTTATTCTTTCAGAGAAAGACAGAGACATAGCACATCGATATGTTTTGATGAATACGCCAACTATGGGTCCCTATGTTGAGTAAGTTCTACTGTCCCTCTCAGATACAGATTCTTTTTATCAGTGTGATAACTCTCTGCTTTGTAAAATCAGGATGCATTTACAAGAAATGAAAGATAATGATGTTCGATCCGCAACAAAAGTAACTTTGTTATGGAAATATCACACCCAACAATTCGCTGAATGGGTGAAGAATAAGGTTTGTACAACTTCACTATCTGTTTACTTTTCTGTTCACATAGCTCACACAGTTACATCCTCATTAGATACCTTCTAACTCAAAGGATCATTCTATGAAGCTGAGGTGGTTGGCCTTTGGACCATAAAGGTTTTGTCATTAAGGAGTACCGATTTCACACAGAATCCGTTAAGCGAAAGACTCAGAATACTGAAGTCACTTAGGAAGCTTTCAGCATGTGTAGATCTTTTGAAAGACATACAAGACATACAGACGATATGGTCACATCTTATGGAGTGATAAGAGAGATCATTCTCCTCGACTACCACATGTTCAGCGTTCCTTTATTCAAGTGTAATTGGGCGAACAGAGGCTACGGTGTTAAGGAACAAGATGGTTTCACCCTTGTCAATCTTCATGTTAACCAAACGCCATATTTACAAGATCCATACATTCTACCATCAAAAGCGAAACATGTATTTTACTCTAGAGAAGAGGAAGACTCGCCTTGGTATGTTGTTATGAGAGCACCACCAAGAGGATATCATGAACTCGAGACAGAGGAGGACGTTGTCGGAGCACCATTACCCGCACATGAATTTGATGATGCAGCGCAATTGTCTGATGGTGAAAATTTTTGTATTAGGGATGATTGTGATGGAATTATCGTTGCGGATTACTTTTGTAGATATTTTTTGCATGGAAAATTAGTTGAGAATTGAGTATATTTTTGATTTTTTGAATATTTTGATTTTATTAGAATATTAATTTGAATAAATTTTTATTTGACAATTTTTCGATTATGTATTATTTTAAAAATCAAAATATTAATTTAAATTTGTCATAAACGAAATGAAACAATTACATATAAAAAAATGAAATGAAATATTCAAATATTGCTATTTATAGAAGATTACTGTAGTAATTAAAAATTGCTATAGCAAAAAAAAAGCTATAGTTAAAAAGTTATAATATCATTTTCGTGACGCTACTATAAAAGATTACAATTGCATAACACAAATCGCTATTACTAATTAAATATCAATAGCACATAACAAAACTGCTATGCAATGTACCAGACCTATTATCGCGGGCGATAATGGAGCGCTTTCTACAACGCTATGGTAAAATATGATAGAGTTTTAGGAGTGCTATTAAAACCCTTATTTCCTATAGTGAAACCGTAAAGTGCTTTCGTGAGTTTGTACCTGATCAGGGAAGTGAGGATCTTCAAATCATTTTGGCTGTGAGACATACACTTCTTGTAGTACACCATTCAGAAAGGCACTTTTGACATTCATCTGATATAATTTGATTTGAAGGTGACAGGCTATGCCAAAGAGGAAGCGGATTGACTCCAATCGAGCAATCAGAGCAAATGTCTCATAAAAAAACTCCTTCAATATGGCAGTATCCCTGATAAACAAGTCTGGACTTATTCCTAACCACATTGCCTTCTTCATCGACCTTATTCTTGTAGATCCATGTAGTCCCCACAACATTCACATTGTTCGGTCTAGGAACCAGTTCCCACACTTGTAGTCGATCAAATCGCTCCATCTCAAGGTGCATTGAGTCTGTCCAGAACTCGTCGTCCAGAGCTTCCCTTACATTCCTTGGTTCAACAAGGGATACAAAACACTCAAGTTTGCTCATCAAATATTTGAAGCAAGCAAACTTCACCATCTCTTTAAAGTCAATTTGTTTCTTTTGCGGGACCCTTCCATCAAAAATTCGTGCAATAACGTCTGTAGATGAATGGTTCTTGTGTACTTGTCTTAGCTCCAGATCAACTGATTCACTCTCCTGATCATGCTTATCTTCAGATTCATCCTTGGAAATATCTTTAATTGTTGAAGAGGTGGATGGTGTGACACAATCGATAATTTGTGCAACGCTTGTCTGGTAGAACCCGACATTATCATCATAGACAACGTTCACACTGTCCCCAATGAACCTTGTAAGCTGATTGAAGACTCTGTAGGCCGAGCTGTTTGTTGAGTATCCAAGATACATTCCCACATCACTTTTAGCATCAAATTTTACAAGATGTTCCTTGTCATTTAGGATATAACATAAGCATCCGAAGACATGCATGTGACTAAGGTTTGGTGTCTTTCCTTTGAGGATCTGGTATGGAGTCATCTTCGTCTTAGGTTTGACATACACTTGGTTTATCACATAGCATGCAGTGTTGATAGCCCCTGCCCAAAAAACAGAAGGTACATTATTGCCACACAACATCGCTCTAGCCATTTCCTGAAGTGTTCTGTTCTTTCTCTCAACAACTTCGTTGTGCTGAAGAGTTCTGGGTGCTGCATACTGATGTTGGATACCCTGACTAAAACATAACTGATCAAACAGATCATTCTGAAACTGACCACCGTGATCACTTCATATCTGTATGATTCCTCCCTTCTCGTGTTTGAGTTGCAGAGCTAAGATCCGGAAGCTATCAATCGCATCAGATTTATTTCTCAAGAAATCAACCCATGTAAACCTTAAAATTCATCCACCAAAACAAAAATGTACCGTTTACCCGCAATGCTCTCCAGAGATATAGGACCCATAAGGTCCATATGAACCAGCTCCAACACCCCTTTGGACCTAATTTCAGACACTTGTTTGTGTTGAACCTTAATTTGTTTGCCTTTACAGCAGCCTCCACACACTGTGTCTGTGTGTTTTTCGAGTTCATGAACTCCTCTAACCACTTTTGCATTCACAATTGTTGTCAATCCACTCATATTGATGTGTCCAAGTATTTTGTGCCAGAGATCGAGTTGGGATTCCTTGAATGAGAGGCAAACGTGAGACGGTTTCCACATGTAGCAACTATTTCCACATCGACTACCACTCAGCACCAGACCACCTTTAGGGTCCATGGCTCAAAATTCCTTACTTGTAAAGCTAACTTCCGATTCTTCATCACAGATTTGCCCTACGCTAATGAGATTTGCTTTAATTCCATCCACAAAGTAAACATTTTTAAGTTGTGGCAGATCATCTCTCTTCATTACACTACTCCACAGATTTTACCTTGTCTTCCATCACCGAAGGTCACGTTACCACCTTTTATATGTTCAACCTTGTCAATTTAGTCCCGATTTCCAGTCATGTGTCTAGAACCCGCTGTCGAAATACCACGGATGCTGAGTGGAATCCGTTTCATCAGTTGAAGTGTAAGCCACATTATAGTCCAAGGTAGCGTCAGGAAGAACATCAAGATTGCATATAATATTCTCGTCAATCTCTTTTGTGTTGGTGCGTGACACAGCGGTCATTGGGTGTGACACTTAACCAGCAGTTGTTTCTATGTCACGATCTCCCAAGGTCATCTCTTCAATTTCTTTCATCTTGGTGTGTAACATAGGAGTGACTGGGTGTGACACTTGATAGGCAGCCGATTTGAAGTGGGGATATAGATCACTCTTTGCTATCCATACATGACCATATGACTTTGGCTCCATAAAGCACAAATTCATTCTCCACACAGGTTGGTACTGTTTTCTTCAGAAATGACAGAAGCTGACTCGATGACCTGATCTTCCACAGAGCTGACAACATTCAAACATTTTCCAACAATTTGTCTTCTTTCTTCGGCTTGAACTGGAGCTACAGTCTTACCATTTGTCGCGAGTTTGTTTTTATCAATGGCAGTTGAAGATTTTAGGAAAGAAATTCCAACACTTTTGTTAGCACTCAGAGATGAAGATCCACGACAGACCAAACCCCAATTAGCCTTTGGTGGCTGCCCAATGGACATGATATGGTCAAGATTTGTTGTTCATGAGTTAAGCATTCTGATTTGTTTCTGCTTTTCGGTAAGTTGGATTTCCAGAAGTTTACTCTTTTCCCGCTCAATGGAAAGTAACTCCTTCAACTGAATGAACTGATCCTCAGAAGTCTTGTGACTCAAGACTTGATCTGCTAAGGACCTTTTCAACTCAGACACTTCATGGCTTGAATCCTCCTTGATCTCCACTTTGTCTTGTGACTCAGAATTTGGTTGTTCTAGTTCAAGTAAGTTCACTTGTGATTTCAACATAGCTTTATCCTTGATGAGTTACAGATTCTCCTGACTGAGCTCAGTAAACTGTCGAAAAGCGAGCGATGTTCTGTTTCAAGATCTTGATTTATATCGTCATCTTCCTCATCCTCATCTATCTCCATTAATGGTTTAACTTTTGAAGCTTCGTCTTGTCCCACAAGTGCCACAAAGTTAAGAAGCAGCTCCTCATTATCATTGTCACTATCCGATTTAGTGTCACTAAAGCATACCAAGGACTTCACCTTTTCTTTCTTTAGACTGTTGGGGCACTCACTTCGAGTGTGTCCGAAACCTTTGCACTCACCAGGGGACAGTCACTTCGGAAGTATCTGAAGCCTTAACACTCATGAAATTGGAGGTCTTTCTTCTTGCCCCTTTGTATGAGTCAAGTCTAGTGGTCTAAGAGTTGGAGCGACTAGACTTATTTTCTGAAATCGCCCATTCGGACGACTCCCGCCTTTCTCTAGACGCTTGACCATCTTGTTGAAGTTACAAGCCATTAGACCCATATTGTCCTCAATTCATTTCACTCTATCATCTTCCTTGGATTATACAGTAAAAGCTATGCTCTTTTGGGACTTTGTCATCTCATCAGCCTTTTGAAGATCATGAACCTTAAGAATACCTAAGAGTTAATCGAACTTCATCTCATCAGTATCGATATGAATATCCAAGACAGCCTTATAGGCTTCAAACGGAGGACGCAAGCATCTTAGAAGCTTCTTCACCAAGTCTATTCTTCGTATTTTTTACCCAATACATATGATTCACTTGCTAGTTCACTTATTTTGGCTATGAACCCATAAATTGGTTCATCATTCTCCATTTTCAGATTTTCAAACTTGAAGCCAAGTGATCTATTCTGGTCCTTCGAACGCTTGTATTTCCCTCGAAGTGGTTGATGAACATGTCCCATGCTTCTTTAGCTGACTCACAAC